>JAQFZF010002176.1:0-12772 GCA_034695365.1 Enchytraeus norvegicus
CTATCACGTGTTTAACTTTTTCTATATCCCCTGACACTGATGATAAACGACTATCTAGCTGTTCTGAAACAACATTGGCAAATGTTGGCTTTAAGCTATCTAACCTGATATCAACTTTCTCCACAAGTTTGGCTTCAATAGCTGTTTCAAGTTTGACCTCCGTAGTTGCTAAAACTTCCTTTAAGGTCACAATATCCTTCTTCATTTCCTCGATCACAGTTTTAGATTCATCTTTAGCTGCATTAGATAGATTCTCTACCCTCTTCACTTTATCCTCTACTAGAGTCTTCATTTCAACCAAGCTGTTTTCTAGCTTCTTTACATTATCCTTGACAACTTCTAGCTGGGATCTTGTATCTCTTTGTTCATTTTCCAGTTTATCCTGCCTCTCCTCCATCTTTGCCAGATTCTTTATCAACTTAACCACCCTTTTGTCGCAATGTTTGCAAAACCAGTGTATGGAATCATGCTGTATTATATTGTATGTTTCCATACTCATGTTAATACATGTGGTATGGTACCACGTGTCGCAGATCTCGCATTGGGGTGCAGGATCACCATCTGCTACTACTTTATTGCAGTACCCACACTTATCATCTGCATCGTCAACCAAATTTGAATTCTTCTGACTAATTTCCTTTACACCTTAACCACTCATGTTTTCCATCTTTCCACCTTTTCCACCTACTCTACTAGCTCTCTTATCAGTCATACTTAGAAATCACTAGATGTTTAACAGAAGGTTCATAAAATTACTATTTAAAGACAGAATTGCACAATTAACAATCACTCACCAAATTATATGTATCTATTGAGTTTGAATTGTGATTAAGCAGATACAAAGATAGGAAACAGAGTTATAAACGATCAGTATTGTAAGATGGTGAATCTAATACGATATATAAGATTAAATACACTTTATACTAGTTGAATGTAACTATAATTATGATTTAGATTAAATTAAGTGCAAACAGTACCCCGATGTACCTCTTCACGGGCCCTCTGGTATCCCAGCAGTTTAAGGTGCTCCGACCAGCTGGTACGTCTCACAGAAGCCTACTCTAAGATAACTAGTAGTGCATTTTGAAATAATATCAATAAGTTCAACTTTATTCATATAAAACCAAAATATAGATAATACACATGAATTATAATAGAACTTGCACACTAATCTGTTCTAAATGACATAAAATGATAAGATTTATTGCAATCCGCTATAAAACTGGTTAAAATGATTTAAAACCACTTTAAAATGATTTGAAACTATTTTAAAATGATTTAAACTATTCAACCTTTAAATCGCCATAATGTTTATTAGGTTAGTAGGTCTAAGCTCTTTATTAGCATTAAAATTCGCATCAAATCCCACTTTGTAACCCAAAAACGAATTAATATGTGGATATCTATTAAAACCAAAACAGTTATATAACTGTTTTGGTATATACTAGGGTAAATATCTGATTAAAATGCAATTTTAAAATAAAATCGCTTATAAAATCCTGTGTCAGCCATGTTTGTTGATACACCCTTCTTGCAGATCATCAGATATCAGATAATAGCTATGGTTTTGTTATCTAAAAGGTAGAGATTAATTGAATGTATATTTCAATGTGCAGTTTTAAGGTGTTAAACAGTTGATATTTTGAATGATATTTAGGCCTATCTTTTTTTTTCTTGATGTAATATTCTAATTAGTGCAGGCCCATATGCATAATGCATATAAAGTTTTGTTGTTATCTACATTTTGATATTTAAATATTTGCAGAAACAAACCAGATGCAGTCGACATAACCATTGCTGGTAAGTTTAATGTTTACAAGGTATTTTATATTGAATAGGCCTAATGGGTTCTGTTTAAGACTCAGGCCTGTGTCACATTTTATTCCTGAACTTGTATTTTTGTTATTCAGTTTAATTTTGGATTAATTCATTGATAAGTTCTTTGATCACATTCACATATAGTGAATAGATCTAGGCCTATTAGACAAGGTTTTTATACTAATAGCACTTTTGTATATCAGATATACCGAAATACTTATCATAATTTATAAAATTCTATTGCTATTTAACTGGAAGATTTGATACTCTTGGAAGAATTCAAGGAACTTGAGGTAAGACTGGCCATTGCAAACATAAATGGAGGCCCATTGGAGAGTTTATGCCACTGGATGCGAACTCAGTTAGGCCCACCAGAGGAAGGAATGAAAAATACAACAGAGCTCTTGATGAACATAGTAGTAGTAGTATTGTATTAACGAATCCTCATGACAGACGCACGATGATGCGAACTAAAATACATACACATCAACAACAGTACATACATATCATAACAGAACATACATTAGAAACAGATAATTAAGAGTTTCTGTTTATCTACTAGGGAAAGAAAGGTAGGCCTACAATACATACATTATTATATCGAGTTATATTCAAAAACCATTTTGTTAGTAAAGTTCTTAGCTGTGAGAGCGGTGCACAGCAGAGGATGCGTTCTATTATGGGAAGTCTTACAAAAGCGCACGTTAAAAAATGAAAGCCAACTTTAACTTTGGGAAATAATAAAAAGCTGTACTGCTTTTTGTTTGCCGTTTCCGTTTGACGTCTGTTTCTGTATCCACGGACACTATCAGAGATAAACCCGGCTGGGGCTCGAACCCATGGCCTACAAATAAACTACCAATACTTATAGGAGTTTATAAGTAGTAATAGGAGCTTATTAACAACATATCAGCATACTGAACTCAACAAAGGATGGATAACATTGGGGAGCTATAATCGTCTAATATGCGTTTAATGGACATTGGACACCGAACATAAAGATGAGGAATTGCTATAATATTGTAATTTGTTAATAGAGGATGTTTATTTTATATAGCATAGACCAGCTACAGAAGAATTTCAAACATAATGAGCTCCTGTCATCTAAGCTTATAATTATATATATATATGTTAATATGATGATGTTCAGATTTTATTCTGTTTGTTTCAGATTTTGACGGAGTTCTCTACCATATTTCCAATCCTGATCAAAATCAGAAGAACAAAATCAGGGTTTGTTTCTTTTGTCTGTTGTCTATGTAGGCTTATATTCTTGAATCTTGAGTTTCCTTAAAAAAAATTATATATAATTTTCACATTTTATATGCTGGAGAACTTGTGACATGTATCCAGTGCTCTGCCACATGGCAGATCCAAGACAAAAATTCATACACACAATCAACTATCTCGCTCTTTAATGAGCACATCATCGACCAACCTAATAAGTCTGTCTCATCACGAAGACTTTGTCTTTTCCACACCTAAAATGATGCATTTGTTCTAGGAAAATATAGGTTACTGAGGTGATTTTCTATTGCCTTTCTCAGTGTCTGCGTTAGTCGGCTCTTACGAAATACGAGCAGTAATCTGTTGGACTATTTTCAAATATCCCGGACTCAACACAGGAATTGTGACATATAATTGATCCCTAAACCCACATGCCTAGTTTTGTTGATTTTTTTCACTTATATATTTTTTAGTCAAATTTTAGACCCGGCTCATGTTTTTAATATCAGCTATTGTGCATTAAAGTACTTAGTACTTTAATTTGTGTTTTATTTTATATTTAATGTATTCTTGGTATTGCGTGTTACTGTAAGAATTATATTATTACTGTAAGAATTATATTCGTAACAGATTGTTATGATATACGATTTCTAAGAAATGAAAACTTGCATTGTACTGCGACTAACCGGCTTAGAGCTACACTTGACAGTTGTGGACAAAGGAACAAACTAATCAGTCTTTTGGAATTTTTTTGATAAAATATGAGTATTCATTAATCATTTTGTCCCTGTTGGATAGTCTAGTAGGTAGCAAGCTTGCCTGATAAGCGGGAGGCCGTGGGTTGCAGTCCCAGCCGGGTTCATCTCTTGCAGTAGCCTTGGCGGAAACTGACGTTAAACTTAGTATTTTGTTAAAATTATTTATATTATTTATTTAATTGTTTTTATTTAATTGTGTGCTCTAGGTGTCGATCTCGTTGAAATTCTATAAAGATCTGAAGGAACACGGAGCGGATGAGTTGATAAAGAGAGAGTATGGCAGTTATCTCACCACACCAGAGTCAGGTTAGTCGGTTATAGCAAAAGAAGTTTATGGTAATTACCTAATTAAGTAATTACTTTACTTTTTTTATGCCCTGGCTTGTGAACGACCTTGGGCTAAAAAAATAATATTGATATTTAATGCTTCAAAAAAATATGTATAGATAAAAGTCTATATTCTTACAAATCTGCGATTAATTAATTATTACTTAATTAATGGTATGTTATTATAAAAGTAATTACTAATGGAGTTGTTCTGTAAAGATAAATGTTGATTCTGTTAACTTGTTCAATTTCAATATTAATAGTTCCATTTAACATTTTTATATTTGAGAGTATAAGTTGTTCCAAGGCATTTAAATTTCAAAAGCATCAGCTGCACTTTTATTACGCTTGAGTTATGAACAAGTCTAATAATAGTTATTCTTTTATTACAATTATCTCCAATGTTTGAAGTTGGTAAAGAGATTAATATGGGATTATATTGTAGGGTACAACGTGACCCTAATGTACGACCTCGACAGCGTCCCCGACAAATACGAGGAGGTCAGCACCAAGGCCGGGCTGCTCAAGAGGAACTGCTTCGCCTCTGTGTTTGAGAAATACTTTGAGTTCCAGCAGAAAGAAAATGAGAGCCAGAAGAGAGCGGTGATTCACTATCGCGATGACGAGACTATGTGAGCTATAATCCTCTTGCTAATTAATTGATTTATCAATAATTAAATAATTAGTTAATTGAGTTTTGATAAATAATTAATTAACTGATTTTAGTGAATATTATTGTTACATTAAAGTTAGCATAATTATATTTCTTCAACTCTGCTGATGTCAAAGTGAATTTATCGGCTGTTTATATCAATTAATTAATTGCCAATTAAATAAATAATTGCATAGTTCGTCGACTAGTTGTGTTGTTGTTTGGATGGTTAATAAGTGTCTTATTATGATAATATAAACCTTTGATTGCTGTATGGGTTAATGGATGCATAGTATGCTACAATACATTACGTATGTGTTACTATGTACACCATAGCCCATAAATAATGACACTATTTTTGAATGCTTATAACTTAGTAAATATTTAAATATCTATTAGTAAATAGTGAATAGTAAATATCTGTGACCCAGTTAGAACTGATGCACTCATTACTCCCAGCTTATAAGGGTAAAATAATAAGGTCATTTTCAAACTATGATATCTTTTTAACCCTGCACGGAATGCTTAGATTTTTAATGAAACATTTTCGGGTTTGTTGTTAATAAATTGTGCAATTTAAGTTAAATGATTCAGTATTGACTAAGTTATAAGCATGCAAAATAGTGTCATTATTTAGGGCCATGGTTTATATATGTATCTTCAAGTTTCAATATTAAGACTATTTTACATCTTAAAATTCTTGAATAAAATCCTTATACTGAAATCAGTGATACATTTTATATTTATGTGGCTTGGTAATTTATTGCAGGTATGTGGAGGCTAAGAAGGACCGAGTGACAGTTATTTTCAGTACTGTGTTTAAGGATAGTGATGATGTCATCATTGGAAAAGTGTTCATGCAGGTAAGGTGCAGGCTTATATCATCTTGATTCTGATGGTCTTTAACTGTCTAATGCCAAATGGCAGGTCCTAGGCAGACGTTTCTCTACTTATCTATTTCAGTCATTGCAGTTAAGTCATTCAAGCTATTTCGATCATTGTGGTTAAGTCATGAATTCAAGTTGCTCTTTCCTCATGGTCCATATCTTTATTTAATAAGGACATTTGTCGTGCACTAACTAATTTTTTTTAAATTCACTCGCTGCTGGCTAGGTCTCATCTTCTCTCAGCCAACGGTGGAGACTTGGTTATCCCCCGATCTCTATTATTACTAATGCTGGTGGGCATAGTTAGTTTTATAATATCTGATCAAACTAGTTTGGACAGTTTGTCTTGTAGTCCTCGTAACGGTGAATGTTTAATGTGCCACCTGCAGATCAAAACTAAAAACTTGTCTAGGCATGTATATATTTAGCTTAGACCAGTAATTTGCATTTCTGAGGTTTACATATTTGAGGTGCTTTATGCTAAAACTAATTGATTCTATATGTCATTATGCTAACAACTATGTCAGTAGTTGCACATTCCACATGGGATGACGTCCCTGACATCACCTTTGGGTGTGGAACTGGACATTAAATCCTCATTGATTGATGGATTGATTGATGCAGGAGTTTAAGGAGGGCCGTCGTTTGTACCAGCAGGCCCCCCAGGTTCTGTTCAGCCACAAGGAGCCGCCTTTGGAGCTCCAGAAAACTGATGCAAAGGTTGGAGACAACATTGGCTACATAACCTTCGGTAAGTTATCGGTTAGTTCGATGAGTTACAAGATAAATTGTTCCTTCATTATTGCCAGAATAGCTGTACGCAACATATATACAGATCTATGATGTACATATAAATGTACAATAGGCCTGCCTCCTATTTGAATTAAAAAGAATTATTTTTAGGACAGTTAAAAAAGAGCTCAACAATTTCGAGTAGATTTCAGTAAACGAAGAAAATTATGACCATTTATGACATTAAAGTGGGGGTTGAGTAGAGTATAATGTTATAATTTAAATACGAATAAATGTCTCAGTATAATTAATTATGGGCCCCCTGGGCCCCATCAACTCTGCCGGCACCGACTTTATAGATGACTTTGGCAGGAGGACCCATGCCATCACCGGCGACAACCGCGAAAAGTCTTTGCTGTGGCATCGGCTGTCCATGGCGATTCAATGCTATATGCTTCGCAGCACTATCAGCGACATGGCATTCCAGAGTACAAAAGATTAATATTAAATGCTTTTTTATCTATACTTCTTTTTGAACGTATTCAAATCAATTTTATCATATAATTTAATTGCCCACAGCAATAAGATCTGCATACATAACTATAATAATAAAATGTTAATTTTATTCAAATTTAATAGAGAATTAAATTTTAAGGTGAAAGTCCATATCTAAATGCCAAACATTCAATTAATTTAAATGCTAAATGACAATAGGATTTTCTGTCTAGGGTAGTCCGCTTGAAACGTCCCTAGCATCGGATAAGGAACCGGATGTTAAATCCTCATAATATTGTTGTTGTTAGTCCTGTTTCCACGCCACACGAGCGCTGCAGCGAGAGACAACACCATCAATCTCATCCACACGCTCAGGGACTATCTCCACTACCACATCAAGTGCTCAAAGGTTAATTATAATAATTATAATAATAATAAGAGACAACTGTCTCATTCACACAGTCAGAGACTGTCGACTGAAACAGTTGCTTAAGAAGACAACAAGAAACCACCTCAGAAGCCCACATTTTCGTTGAACAGAGGCGTCAGTTTTAATAGGTGTGGTGGAGGCAAAGCCTTTGTGATAGGATCAACATGTTGGGTTGGTCGATGGTGTGCTCATTGAAAAGTGGATTGTAGACTGTTTTTGAATTTATACCTTGGACTTGTCATGTGGTAGAGCCATAGGTAGATAGATAATAGTTGTTGAGAAAAACTAACTCAAATGATAAAAGAATTGAATGTATATGATTAATCATATGTGTGTGTAAGAAAGTTAGATATATGCGATCATGGAATAATCGTCTTTGACGTCTCCAAAAAGACAAAATGTTGTATGAATATTCATAGCTTTACAGTGGTTGTTGTGATATTTAGATTGCTGGATGTCCCAATTCAATTTGAAAAATTGCGCATTATAACTTCATGTTTTGCATTTTTGAACTCCTTCGATTTTCGAACATCAGTACAGGTTGTGCTAAGTCTCAATCGTGTACTTTTCTCATCTATTATATTTTATTGACCATTTTAAATATAAAGTCCTATATTATAAAGAATAACTACCTTTTTTTACAGAAATTGTCTTTTCTCCTCCCCCTCAGAATATTTTTATCTATTGTGTACAGTAGATAATGCTATAATGATAATCACAGGTCAACACATAAATTGGTGCATTAAAAGTAGACATGTTTTAAAGTAAAATTGAGGTGCTGATTCCAAAAATGTTACCAGTTTTCTCGTATCAGCTCTAGTTTTGAAGATACGACATCTCGTATCAGATGTCGTATTTTGAAGATACGACAACGCATCTTATGTGGTGATAATACTACATTTCATACTACCGCTAAAAATCGTATGCAGCTAAAAAATTTATACAATTTTGATACCGCCGTATATAGGACTATTATGTGAATCTATACCTTATTTTATGTAGCTTGTACGTTAACGTGGGACATCCTATCAGAATTTTATTTACTAATGACATTTCTGTGATGTCACAAATAATTTTATACCGTAACAATAAGGTGTTTAAATGTTGGCTCGACTGTATGTCTGTATCTCCAAATCTAGAGCTGATACAGTAAAATAGATGACTTTTTGGAATCCGCTCGTCAAATGGACCCAAGAACAGTTCTTATTTCAACTGCACCAAACAAAATTGTTTTTTTGTTGGCCTGTGATATATAATAGATAAGATATAATAAATAATATGAATATTTAGTGTTGTATTGTATATCTTATTTGTCTCAGCATGTATATGGTTATGTGTATATATGCTCTTTGTTTGCTTTGATTGTCTTTGTTCATTGTTGCATCATCTTCATGTATTAGTGTATATATGTTTGTGTATCTTTCTGTATAATCTATTACAATATATGTAATTTGTACAATATGTATTTATACTCTGCTCGTGTGTACTGTGTATGACACTATCTTGAATGTATAATATGCTTGGATGTATGCTTATTGCTTAACGTTTATATGTGTAGGCCTATTTTTTTATTTGCTTTATTGCTTTATTGTATGTATATATATATATATATATGTATGTGTATGTAGGCCTACATTCACTGCCGCATGAGGGCTAAGACATCCGACCTGCTCAAGGTGCTGAACCGTGCCAAGCCCGAGCCAAAGGCTGTTGAGAAGAAAACCATTAAGTTAGAATTTTAATATGTCCTGATAATTTATATATTCATTTGCTGTATTATTATTTTCATGGTGTATCTGTATACTAATTAAGTTTTCCCTGTTATTAGCTTTGACGAATAAAAAGATATTCATAATAAATTATAATCAGTGTATTTAATTCGAACGTTTTACATAGTATTGAAATATGTTAAAATGTAAAAAAGAATAATAATTCTTTTCCTGCTTTAACGAGTACTTCATTTCACTGAAACTTTGAAATTATCTGTAGGCATTAAACTTCCTGCTATTAAGTGTGGTAGACTCTTACACTTTTAGATCTGACTTGTAGGCTGTAGCTACGCTTGATGAAATAGCTATTAAACATGGCCTTGTTAAAATTTTGTGTATAATAAGATCTATTCAATTTTACTTAAATATTTGACTTATTAAAATTGTTTCAGGGGAACTACTTTTAGAGCCAGTTGAGCTGATGACGAAAGAACAGCAAATCAATTCATTTCAATGATTTGAATCCTTGCAACAGTACTTGAACCACAAAACAACTACAACTACTACAGCGAGAGAAATTGGACTCTACTGCTAGTGTTCAATACTATTAGTAGAATGTTCCTGTAAATGTAGATATCAATACATTTCTATTGATATTATAAAAAGCTGTTTTATAGAGAATATTATAGAATATTCGGTGTTTAATAGAATTTTTATACTGAAAGTGCTTCCAGATATGTGCGTTGAAAATTAGTATAGGCTTATAATACTGGTTTATGTGTCCACCTGGTGATTCCATTAAACAATTATTGCATCTTATGTTGTTGAACATCTTAGAATATTTATTTTAATTAATTACAATTTATAAATATATAAAATGTACTATATCATTCATTGATGAAGAAACAGAAGATTAATTCTTATTATTGTTAATTTTGTACTTTATATTATTTATTATTCAATGCAGGATTGTATTGAACCTAATATATTATTACAAGTGATAATGGGGGTAAATGTAAATGTTCATATTTTCCAATCAATATCTAAATACTACAATAAATTCAATGTAATATAACAATATTATGGCGTCTCTAGTTATAATATCGTGTATATAGTTCTCCGGCTAACAGCAGTTCATTGGGTCTCAAATACTTTCGCAACTCTTAATCTCTTAACCGGCTGTTTTCGGTATAAGAGCTACGTGTAATCCACCTCCATTAAACCATCCAACATTCTTATGTAGTAGATGTACTCCCTCCCTGATATCGTTGTCTGATGATGAACTGGACATTAAACCTTTATTTGATCTGATGTCTATTTATAGTTATGCCAGCCAAATGTGAATGTATTTGTTAAATATTTTTACACTGACAATGGTTGCAATCTTCATGCTACTAGGAGCAGTCTTAGACAATTCAATAACCACACGCAATAAACATCTGTCTTAGATATTCATAGAACATTTGGTGCTCATTTGGTGTCCCGGTTGGATGGCTGAGTCGATAGCAAGCTTGCCTGATAAGCAGGAGGTTATGGGTTCGATTCCCAGTCATGTCCATCTCGGACAGTATCCTTGGGTATGGAAACAGACATTAAACTTAGCTTCACAGCTTTTCATAAATGTGTTTGCTTCAGTAGTCAGACCGATCCGACCATCCATTACATCCGTCCAGCGAATGCCTGAGATTTGTTTCTGTGAAAGGACTTTATCTGAGGTACTCCCCAGAAATTGTGCAAATGTTGTGTATGAATTTATGGGTGTCTCGAGTAGCTTGTCATTGACGTCCCTGACTTCATCCCTGGATGAGGAAATGAACGTTAAACCTCTATTATAGTATTGTCTGTTGTCCAGAGCCATGGCGCATTAGTTAAAGAATCTCGACCACAGATGAATGGCTGGAATATTCCTGATGCTAATTAAGCAATCGGGCATTTTAATCGACAGTAGCCGTTGCCTATCTGTTAGTATGTTTCTGACTTGTCATTAGCATGTGGTCAACTTGATATTCAACCCTCTCACCATATTCCCTCTCGCCATATTTATTATATGCTGAATCGTCTCACCATATTTATTAGTTGAATCATTTGCTCAGACTCTTCAATCATGTTAAGATTATAATTTACTGGCAACTACAGACATAGACATTTCAAGTCAAAGTGAAAACTCCCTTATTTAATCTATGCTATTACCCTATTACGACTATGTAAAGCGCTGCGTGACGTTTTGTGCATGTTGTAGTGCTGTTAGAAGTGCTCAATTATTATTATTATTACTATAGGTCTACATGGTCTTAAATATAATCCATTTTGATTCTACTTCATTAGTCTATCATTCCACTTTTCGCTTGAATTGTGAACGTTCGTGCATCGGCCTTAGTTTTGCTTTATTCTCATGCTCAAACACGTTAACGCAGTCTCTTCGAAGGATTTTCAAAAATTGTAGGATTTATAAATATAACTGTATTGAGTTGATTTGTGGGCTAAATTGTTAAATAAATTGAATGTATTAGGCCTATGTTACATCGTCTGTATTCTCTTTATAGTGCATCTTTCTATGCTTCTTTTTTTGTAACAATTGATAATAAAACATTATAAATACGGTTTGACAAAGAAATTTTGGCTCCTATAATGTTTGAGGCTTTTACTTCTACTATTTTCTCGTGTTAGTTCCGGGAAACTTACGAATGTAGACCAACTGAAAACTGCACGTGTCGCAAGAGGCGAATTAATTTGATGCCTCTGTGAATGGCTGAGTGGTCTGCGCCATGACTTTTGTGTACTTTTCCAGATTGACAGAGATCTTGTGGCATATGGCAGGCTAGGATACTCTACCCTTCACTGTTCAAAGCGCTTCTGGGCTTTGTTAAGAGGGTACTATATAAAAGTTGCTGATTGATTGATTGGTATTAAGTGAAAACATATTATCTTTGAGCTGCTCTAATATACACCGACGATTACACCATGTACCATAACTACCGAAAACACTATATGTTTTTGCTTTTCTCCCCAATTCCTGTGTGTGATTACTTTGATATTTGGCATGCCTCAACAGGGGCCTATTTATAATTCAGATTGAAAATATCAAATGAATTGGACTGACAATCACTGAGATATTGCATTTTGTGCATGCAGGGTTCCTACAAATGTTTGAAAATCAAATTCCAGGAGTTTTCCAGGAGTATCTGAGTGATTTTCCAGGAAATTTTCGTGGGCTATATGAGCATTATATTTTTCACAGGCTATTTGCTCGGGAAAAGGTGCGCGCTATATGCCCGTACCGATGCAAAATGTCATCACAATCTCTCTCATCAACACGATTGGCTCCAGCAAGAACAGTAAACAGTAACTCTCTTCAGCTTGCTTTGACAATCCTCATTCTTACTAGTAATCAGTCTTGGATCGAGGAATGACATGTTTCTTACAAATGGGTACACCAGAGGATCATTTGGTCAACAACAGACTCGTAATAGCAACAACAAAAGCCTTCGCTGATAGACGGAATTTCATATCTTGACATTCGCCGCTATCTTATTATTCGTAACGCACAATCCCTGAAGTCTTTCTCTGATCTATATAAACATTACCTCAGTAGGTCGTTGTAAGTTCTGTCTCACTAATGATAATGTTAATTTAATAATCTTGCAGTTAAAATAATTATATTAGTTAAAACTTATTATTTGCAGTGCATAATATGAATATATCTAATTTGTCTGTAGGCTATTAAGTTTTTTAATTCT
>JAQFZF010002177.1:0-12772 GCA_034695365.1 Enchytraeus norvegicus
TGACGGTGAGTGGGGGGGCGGGGCGTTGGGTTGAGTGACAGATGATTTAGAGAAAGAAACCCTGAGGTGGGAGGTCTCTGCTAGCTGATAGTTGTGCATAGCCTGTCAATCAAGCAAACATATAGACAGATAGTTTTGCTCTATTGCAATACTCCGCTTGCCGATGTAGTATAAAATATTTTTAAATTTAATTTTCTGCAACTATAACATCACAAAAACTTATCATTGTTGCCAAAAATTCATATACAGAATCGTTCTAAAAGAGACAAAAAGAAGAATCTATTTGAACGGTACCCATAACTATGTTACGATTTGGAATTATTGCTATCAACTCTGGTAATCAAAGATTGAATTTAACACCACTTTATACATACAATTATTCAAAACCACTTTTTAAACGCAATTATATGACACCACTTTAACATACAATTATTTAACACCACTTTTTACTTACAATTAAGGCCTCTGCTGCTTCTTCAATGCTGCTCATCTGTACTAGCGCCATCTTGCAATCTTTCCTGTAATATATAATATTATGTAAAAATAAAATAATAGCTCAATTAATCAACCAGTCAATCAATCAATCAATAAATCAATCAGTCAATTAATCAATCAATCAGTCAATAAGTTAAATGTCTATATCGAATTTAACGTCGGGTTTATATCAGCCAGGGGTTAGCCATGGCTTGGAATCAGTGATGCAGAGTCTAGGTGCATAATCGCTGCGCCAAATGACTAATGCAATCAATTCTAATGTGACTGATCAGTCAATTCAGATATAATAAATTACCCAGTCCATCAAATATTAGGCACACTACGGGCGACTAACGCAAATGCTGCAGTGAACGGCAGAGTGCTCCTCCGTGCACAAGACCCTTTGGTAGCTCAACTTTCAAAGTTTCAGCTAGCGGTCTCACCATGGCATATGGCAGGCTGAACCATCCTTCACTGATCAAAGCGCTTCTGAGACTTGGTTAAGAGTGAGCTATATATAAGTCTATTGATTAATTGAATGATTGATTGATAGATTGATTGATTGATTGATAGATTGATTGATTGATTGATTGATTGATTCATGGACTGATTGATTGATACTCACTGAAAGAACTTGAAACCCACGACTGTACCATGCTCACTGAACAATTCCATCAGAGTCTCCTTGCTTGTTGATCTAGACACACATAAAAACAATCTCAATCATTCAATGAAGATTTAACGTCCGGTTTCTAACCCGAAGGCGATGACAGGAACGTACACCTAGGAGGCCTCCTAGGTGTACGTGTACGTCCTAGGTGTTTTCCATGCTGCCTATAACAGGTGGACCTGCCAGTGGGCTGGTGTAGACGGCGTCTATACCCAGAGAGGAATGTGCAATTACAGACAGCTTCGAACCACCAGAACACTTCTGCAAATGGATAAATCAAAAGGATAGAGCGATCCAAGACAGTGCAAGTTCGTTATCCAATGCAAGACAGTCTGTTAGATGAGATCTAATGTGGGAAGAGATGAGTTTTGCGCTTGTTGTGTAAGAGTAATTAATGTTGATATATATCACTTTGTACGTCTCAAATAGTTATTATATAATCTTTGAACGGCGCCAATTAAATGTGACACAGGCCAACATCCAAATAAATAATTAGATACTACTGTTAAAGTAATTTATTCGGATAAGCTAATACATGAAATTCTAAACTTTCATTTTAAATTCATTTTATACAACAGATGGCACTAGTCAACTACAATTATATTCGACAGATGGCGTAACTAATGCTACACTCGACAGATGGAGTCATGATTTACCGTTGCCTTCCTCAGTATCTGGGTTAGTCTTACTATACGAACTACGAGCGAAATTCGGTTGATAATTCTCTAGTAATCCTAAACTCTACACGGGAATATATGTAGACATTTATTCGTTTGTTTTTAATATCACTATATATTCGTTTATTTTTAATATCACTATTTATCTGCACCGTTAGTAATTGATACCTGTAATCTTGTGTTATTTACTGTAATAGACATGATATATCTCTCTCACATACCTGGGATATTCTAGATGGGACATGGACTCAAAGCATTCCTGAAGACCCCACAGTAGATGTGACGTCATAGCAGCCGTGTTGCACACAACAAATACTATGACTACAGCTACAACAGTGGCCGTTATACTGCGGCTACTGGAGGACATGCTCTCACCTAGTAAATCAATCAATCAATCAATCGATCGATCAATCAACAGTGGCCGTTATACTGCGGCTACTGGATGTCACGTTCTGACCTATTAATCAATCAATCAATCAATCAATCGATCGATCTCTTGATCGATCGATGTACTTTGTATGGAAGTAATAAAAGTGCAATGTACTATCTGTTGTTTTTTCTTCAAATATGCTTTCCGTCATCTGTCGAATACACGAATAGTAAAAAATAAAATGACAATTGACTTACACAGAGTGTTATTTGGTTCCTTGATGCTAGGACTCAAATTTGAAGAAAAAACAAGTCCTAGCACCAAGGAACCAAATAACACTCTGTGTAAGTCAATTGTCATTTTATTTTTTACTATTCGTGTAGTCGACAGATGACGAAACGCATCTGTTTACAATGTTGCCTTTTCTTAGTTTCTGTTTTATTTTATTTTCTCTTTTTTTGCTCTCCATGAGTCATCGCACCGTTAGCTTTTGAAGAGCGCACATGGCAGCTAGCTCAGATACACGACGAACCTACCGGCACCGATTATACACCCGTGCCAAGGGTACTGGGGTAATTTGGTGACTGACGTGGGATTTGATCCTGCCTCACTTGAATTCCATCACTTACATCAGAGCGAAAGTTAAAACCCTTACGCTAGGTAAAATTACCCCATATATTGTATTAAATACGATGGCAGGCGAATCTAATAATGAAGCAATTAGGTACTGATTGCATTTCTGCTTGAATGATTGATTGATTGGGCGATCGATAGCTTGATCAATCGTTTAAGCGCTTGACTAATTAATGAATTGATTGATTGATGGACGCATTCACCTGCAGAGTAGCCTGCGGAGTAGGAGCTGACTCCTGACATGGTACTGGTCTGATGCTGTAGGCTGAAGCTCCTGTACAGTTTATCACTGGTACTCAGGGTTCTAAGCAGACGTACGTTCAGTGCGACGAGCAGAGATATCGGCAGGACATACATGAAGATAAAGAAGAGTCCAAGGCGGTACAACAACGTGTAGGGTTTTCCCGTGGCGTGGGGCAACATTTGAAACCTGAAGTCTGTGACGTCATCATCAACCAGTTGGTACTCGAAATATCGAGGCAGACAAAAGAGGAGAGAGAAGAATACGATTAGTAGGATAGCCACGTACGTACGACCCTGTGAGGCATACAAATACACATACATATAAGCACACGTAGGTGACGCACCTGAAAGCACACTCAAATATATACTACTATTAATCTCGATTTGACTCCTATAACTGAAATATAAAAACTTAAACTTTATAACCTCAACTGATGTTTTCAGTCTTATGGTTTCAGTCCTACTCATGGTTAATAAATATTAATTTGTGCACCCTATGCGTTCTCTTACTGTTACAGTAGGCCTACCTGTTACTGCATACTGCTAGATATGCAGCGTGTGGTGTGTTTAACGTCAAGGTTACAGTGTACATCAACCACTGGTGTTATTGCAATAGAGAGTAAAGCAGCTTGCTTAAGCCTGCAGCTGAAAGGGTGCCAAAACTTGGCATTGAACCCATGACCACATGATCATAAATCTATTTTTATATTGACTCGCAATTCAGGATAAGCAGCCGCTGTGTTGCCACTATACCAAGCGGCCTAGTCTTCTCCAGTATTGGTTCAGGCATATTACAGCTTTCACTCCACAGAGGAACCATCTCAGAATCATCTCAAATACGCGGAATGGTTGGTTGCGAGAGTTTAAAGTCGCTGTGCCATAATTAGCGACTGCCAAAACATTAATCCACTACTAACATTTCCGCTAGTCTGAGCATTAACAATAGACTCTAAAAAAATTATAATAACCGTAATAATAAAGGTTTAACCTGCGTTGCCTCATCCAAGGATGATGTCAGGACTTCATGACTTTATCACTTATCACTTTTCACTGATGCCAGAATGAACGTGGATTCATCTCAGAACCGTAATTATTTAACATTGCTAAAAGCGTCAAATTAGGGTGTGGCTAGACCATTGCCAGGGTCTAGACTAAGTGGGGGCTAGGAGGGGGGGGGGAGCTAAGCCCCCCTAACTCAGCCCCTCCCCCAATCTTCCAAACCCCTAGCCTATTATCTATTGGTTGACCATGTCTAAGCCCCCGCCCCTTTCAGCCCCCCTTATAATGCCCATTACAAGATCCTAGTCTCGTCTCTGCCCATTGCGCTAAAATATTTCCATCTGGTTGACTGACTGTGTGCTCTTCTTTGAGATAAAGAAGAAACTGTGTTGGAATAGTGTCTTGGACCGGTTTTCAGAAAATCTGAATTCATTGATCTATCTGAATTCAATTCATAGATGGCTTGACTGATGACTGAGTGATTGACTGATTGATTGACTTGTTGCCTGATTGATTATATGATTGATTAATTGACTGGTTGCCTGATTGATTGACTGATTGATTGATTGATTGATTGATTGATTGATGGACTAACAAACCTTAGTACATAGTCTCTGAGCATGTAGTGGGTGACACACAGCTATGTACCTATCTATGGTCAGTAGAACGGTGAGCCAGGTGTCTACCAGTCTCACCCAGTAGGTCACAGGGTAGAGCCACCTGAATACATGGTGGTAGGCTGATAGGTAGGCTGGCCAACCTGAACGCATTAAACACAGTGCAATAATTCTTATAGAGTAACTGCAAATCTGCAATGCTCGATGAACTATCTCTACCAACCTTCTGCGATCTATTTGCTCGTTCCTTAAGTAGCTTTCATATTAGATGGTCTTCGAGCACTAAATTTCTCTTTCACAATGTTTATATTTTAAGCATTGTTTAATAGTTTCGGGAATGACTTAGTTTGATTCTGTTTTGAGACTGTGTTGGCTATTCTCAGGATTTAAGTAGCATCAAACTATGTGAGTCACAGTGAGTCTGTTTATGTGTGGGGTCACTTAGTCGTGGACCAATGCCCTTTTTTCTTTTCTTTTTAAAAAATTTGTTTAATTGGGCTTCTTTTGTTTTGTGATTTAATTCTTATATGGACAGTACGTTTGTCTGAATTAAAACGATTTGATTTGATTTGATTTCTTCTGCAGAGCCTGTCTTTATTAGATACTGGGATATCGTTTAAATCATCATTGTATGAAGAAAATGCAAAATATACTCCGATTCGGCGGTCTGTAATGGACTGCATGTCGCTTTGTGAAGTAGAGCTGTAATAAGCTTTAAACCAATCTTTGTGACGGTAGTGCTCGAATGTGTTGAGCCGTCTTGAAGAGAAGCCTTGTGCTTCTGAACCTTGACGTTAAACACACCCAAACCTACCATTAAGCACAGTGCAATAATTATTCGGTTAAACCTACCTTTATTTGATCCTGGGATATACCGTTTAAATTATCATTGTATCAGGGAAAATAGAATTACAACAGCCATAAATCTTGATGCCAATACTGTAATGATAATAATATTTATAATATTTATCAATAATAATAATAATATTTATATTGGTTTGACGTCCTTTTCCTTATCCAGGGATGGTGTCAGGTACGTCAAAACAGTGCAGTGATTATCCACTGGGATAAATCAGTCATAAAGTCTTTTATACAGCGACGCTCTTTGCAAAATCCCACAGTGCAGAAGATAAACAATGGAGAGTCAAGTAGCCCTACAGCACAGGCCACAATCAATGTGACCGTCTTGAGTCTGAAAGTCTATAATTGTTCAATGGCACAGAAAATATTGCATGGATAACATAACTTTCAACTCAATCTGCATCTACGCTGGTCGTGTATTATGAAACACTGACAGTCTTCTGTTGGTCCATTAAATATTTTCTAATAATTGTCCGGACGCAACACTGCAAATTAATTGTTATCGATACATATTGTTATCAGTGATTGATTGATTAAAAAACATATTACCCTTGTGTAAACAACCCTGTGGGTTTTATAAAAACGATTAATTAAAATGGTATGAATCACAGCCCGAATACTCGAGATCGATTAGATCGAAAGAGTCGCGAAAGTACAATTAGCAGGCATTAAACCTCTGCAGAGCGATTGAGAGCCTCTGCAAAAAGAGGTCTCTTCCTTATATCTTGCTGATTGATGGATTGTTTGTTTGACAGATTGATTGATTGCTACAACATTACCCCTACCCACACCTACCTATATATCTGAGAGACCTCAGGAGTATGGTGGTAATCAGCACTAAGGTGTCAGCCACGGCCAAGGCTTTCAGAACCAGGGTGGTGGTCAACTGTCTCTTCTGCAAGTGCCACACCAGCAGAGCCAAAAGGTTGGTGACTATCCCAAAACTGGCGATAGGCAGAGAAAGCCAGACCTCACACACAGTTCTTGTGATCACCAGTGACGTATCTGCGCAATGACGACATTCCTGTGATGTCATATTGTCTGCTGTGACGTTGTACATGTCTTCATATGACGTCATGTTTAGAAATAATGACATCATTCTTGAGAGTTTTGATTATTTTATAGTTCGATGAGCTTGGCGGAGAGTAGAGCAGAGTGGAGGTTATTTTTAGAATTCGGTCACCAGAGATGAAACTGTAACTTGAAGATTTCCGGTGTCCGGAGATCCTTGTATCCAGAAGTGAGTTTTGAGTTGTGGACGTTTATCTTATGCAGATTCGGCGGTGATGTTACTACAATTTTCCTCAGTATGCAGACCTATGCCTAGCTAATATTTACTTAGTTCATCAAGTATGCCTAGCTAATATTTACTTAGTTCATCGAGTATGCTATTGCTAATATTTACTTAGTTCATCGAGTATGCTATTGCTAATATTTACTTAGTTCATCTAGCCGACTTTACTGTTGTAACTAACTCGACCAATACCGTAGTTCAATTTGTATTTAATTTCAAGAAATTACTGCTAAAGTGAACGTCTCAGATCACCTGTAACTTCTGGTATTTAAGATTACAACTTCCTCTATAATGCTTTCATACTATACTCCTTCCAAAAGTTGAGTAGTCGATATTATTTTATTTATATATTCTATGTGGGGACCCTTTGGTATTATTCAGAAATTCGACTTTGTCTATCAATTTGTCACACTAGTTTTACTAACTGCACAATTTATGACTAGGATAATCTTTATACAGTAGTCACGATCCCTTAAAACGGTTTATTATATTTTCTCAAGCTTCTAGTCGGTGAAATCTATAGGCATACTTGTTCTAAATCAAATATTAAATACTTATAATATTTAAGACAAGTTATCCGGTTCCTTCGTTATATTATTGCTATAGTCCGTTTGATGAATCTAGATTTCTTCGGGTTATAGGTAAAATTGTGGTCATACGTTAACTTTGTTTCCCTGAAACATATTTATAACAATTCAAATGTAATTCTTAATACAAAGGCCTAGTAAGTTTATAGACACTGTAAATATCGAATGAGTAAATTACAAGTTAAGAATTTCTTAATTAATTAAATATAATGTAATAATGGTTCTATAGTAGAATGGAAGCCCGACCTATTCATTGGGAATCAGATATCAGACTCCAAACGGTGGGATTAAACTTACACAAATATATGGGGTCCAAAATATGTTGAACCCTAAATGTTTCTGGACCCCCATTAGGCCTACTTGAACTAGGCTGTCTCCGGCAATGGAACTAACTCAGCAGCCAGCAAGGTCTCTGTTCTATTTGTCGTACTGCAGAGAGGTGTTTGTTCCTAGTTCTCTAGTGTTTGATAAAACATCTACATAAAACCTGCACCAGTCCTACATGTATGCTTTGAACGTAATGGTCTCTTGAGAGTTTAAAGATTGCACGTGTCCAGATGTATAATAATGTGAAGTTATGTGTGTATGTGTGAAGTTATGTGTGCAACTTCAGACAAATGTGAAAATTAGTTGCTGTATGTGTAACATTTTTTATGAATTGCAGCATATGTGTGTCAAGCTGTGTAGATGCATTGCCTCGTATATATGCGCACTTGCGCAGTGATGTATGCATGCAAAAGCCTATGTTTGTATGTGTCGCTGTGTGTAGGCCTATGTGTAATTGTGTATCCTTCTATGTGTGTTGTGTAACTTTTGTGTGTGTACCGTTGTGTAACATATTGTATGTGTAGCTGCGTATGCTTACAGGCAACAGTTGTGTAATTGTTCATTTATGTGTTGATAATTGTACTATATATTGGCGCTTGCTATAATGCATGTGTCTTTTACCTGTATAAATATACCGGTACCGTACTAACTCTCTTGAACTTTAATATTTGAAACTAGAATAGCATTATATCATTTCTATTGATTCTGTCACTATAAAATACTCTATTAACATGTAATTGAGCTCTCAAACTGAAGCATTGCTTTACAAGCCTCTGCCTAATCAACAGGTAATGACTTACAGATTACCTGTAGATTACCTTGACCCTTATGTATACCGTAGTCGACAACACGCTTGCCTTGATAAACAGGATGTTGAGTCCGAGTAGAATCTGTCTCTGAAGTATCTTTCGATACGGAAACAGACGTTAAACTTAGCTTAAATTTTTTTTACAGTGACTTTAGTATAAATATTTGGGTGGCGGTTAGTTAAGGTAAGGATGAGGCAGAATAGGTATCAATCAATCATCTAATATCTCTTAATCAACGGAGTGGAGTCATTAAATCAATCAATTAAACAATCAATCAAACAATCAATCACAATATACTGTATAGTGTGGTTGAACGGCTTTACGCGCCAAGCTAGCTCTCAGCCAATGAGAGCGGCTGGCAGCCATACTTGTATATGACTGAACAAACCTCCAATACTTAGCCTATCATTTTTCAATATTTTTAATTAAACATTAATTTATGAATTACGCGTCTCAGAATGAAACAAATATCATAGAATTGTTGTACGTTATACTGAGACTTCGAATATGCACATTGCAACTGGATGTGAAAAATTATATGATTTTAATTACATTTTGCAGTTTAAGCCAATGAAAATGCTGGATTTATGTAAACAAACAAATAGATGCGTCATATGAAACCACAAAATACTAACTATACAGAAAATTAAAATTAAAACAAAGATTCAGAAACGGACGTTTCTGAATCTAAGGATTACAGACTATGTCAAGATGAAATACCGCAACATTTTATGCCATGCACAAAATAGAATTTATTACTGTGGCCTGTTGAAGGTTATAATCCATTGAGTAAGCTTACTTCATTCATTCAACAGTTGGCTTATTTACTTATAACGTCGTTAATATACGATTTGTGACAATATCCGACACGGTTTATGGCACTGGGAGAATAACTAGTACAATATATCATCTATACTGACTTCAATTCCGTTTGATACTATGAAAATGCCCCTAATAAAAGTCAATCTGAGCTATTAATAGTGACATTGATTGATTGATTGTTAGTCAGTATACATGACTGAATGATATATGAATAAAAGGCAGGCTATGGCGGCCAAAGGTATATTTTTGGGGGCCGTTCATATTATAACACCAGCGATTAACACGAATCATTAGAAGCAAAGACCTATTATTATATTTAAATAAAAATTTCCTATTTATATCCTGTATTCCTCTATATCTTTTGTGAAGTGATGGCTTCCTTTTTTGCAGATACAGTTAACCTGGAAAATACTAAAGATTTTTTGTAGCAATTTTTTTAAGGTCGATTTATTTCTTCAAAATTGGCCTCTAAAATCTGTTGCCCTAGGCAGCTGCCTTATTAACACCTTATAGACGAACCGGGATGATACAATAATTAATTAGCATTGCCCATCATTATTATTAGGCTACATGCGCGTTGCCTAATGTCTTTTCCATTAAAAATCTACTAACCGACGGAAAAGTTTGAAAACTGAAAACATTTTTAGTCTAGATAGCAACATAATTATTTCAATCAATAACCGCAGAGAATATATCAAACTGAACCCCAGTGAGCAGGCTCACGATAAACTTATTTCTAGCCGTAGGATCAACTCGTCTGTGCAAACATTTGAACCAATTTCACGTGTAGGCAACACTGCAATCACAATATAATAGCATGCACCAGTTGGTAATTTTCTAGTGTTTAGTTTTTCTAGAACATAAACATCTTTGAACTTGGCCGCTTTATAAGTTAAACAAAACACAAAAAATGATTTGGTTTAGAGAACATAATTTGAATTTTTACTTTCTATCTGTAGGTCTATTCAGGGTGTGAACTGTTTGGGGGGGGGTTGGACCCCCCCCCCCCCAGTTCATTACCCAATTGGCTGCCCCCTTAATTTTGAACTTTTTGCATATTTCATGCAATAAAATACTCATTTTGTACTCTTTGAATAGTTTGATTTAGCATAAACCTTAAAAATTTTCATAAAGACTTCCCAAATCTAACGAAAATTGCGAGATCAAAGCGAATCTAAAAATGTTTTTGTTCGTTTCGCTTGCATCATTTGTAATATAGCACGCAAAATATAGCGAGCGGAGCGAGCAAAAAATTTTTGACTCCCCCCGCCAGTTCATTTTTCACAATTCGCACACTGGGTCTACTCTACAGTCTACAGTTCTCTGCATGGTGGCAGATTCGTCTCTACTATCACGACGAACTTATCAATTATAAGTCAAATAATAATTTGATGCGGTACCTATAGCATCCCAAGCTGAATGTACAACTACGTACGGCTTCGAACCGCCAGAACACTCCAGCAAATGCAAAAGCTAAAGAGAAAACAAGATCCAAAATAGTGCCAGTTCGTAAACGAAGGTAAGAGAGTCTGTTAGAACAGATCTAGGGTGAGAAGAGATGAGTTTTGAGCTTGCCCTGGTAGGTACAAGATCGCAAAACTTGTGGCAAAGAATTCCATAGTGTTTGAGCAGCATAGCTAAACGAGCGACTGCCTATTTCAGTTCGAATGTCTGTCACTTTTAGAAGATCAGTGCCGGACGAACGAAGGCTGCGTGTAGGTTGGTAGGATGATATTAGCTCAGATAGATTTGAAGGTTTAGGAAAGCTGAATACCTTAAATTCAATGTAAACGAGGATGTCCTAAATTTCATATGTTTTTAACTAAGAAGCCAATGCAGTGACATAAACAATAATACAAACTACGCTTTCTATAGGCCTGCCCATGTATTTATCTGAAATGTTGCTCTCTAATAGGTTTAACTGAGACTCTAACCCTGAACCTCCCACTAAAAAGTTCATGACGATATGATTAACTTAAAATGCATCTGTAGAAACAAAATAAAATCCCGCTGCCCACATCCTTCACCCACTAAATAATTAATCTATCTTAATTTATTGAAGAATCCAAATATAGATGATGAAATAACCTATTGTGGGCGTTATATGAATTATAATTAGTCCAGACTTTTGTATTTTTTACAATGCCTATTATTAGGGTCTACTATTTGTAGTTTATATAACTTATTACATAGAATAATGCATCGTTCATAGTGACATTGCGCATTTTAGAGTAGAGTTATAGTATATCATTTGAACAATGGTATCCATTAGAGAATTCAATGGCGACAAGTACCGTTGGCTTTTATGATTGACCATATTTTAAATCTGTTCTTATATTGACTTGCAATTTACGATAATTAGTGTGTCGCCGTAATTGTGTGGGCTGCCATTAACCAATGGGATTACTCTCAACTTCTCAGTTGTAATTGTAGATAGTAATTATTCTCTCTCTCTCTCTCTCTTAGTGCACTGCCTAACGGCAGGTCCATGGCAAACTAACTGTCATATTTCCTTGGAGATAATTGTTTTTAGAGGCGGGTCTCCTTGTCCTTCCTCTGTGACTGCAATAATCGGCTTCTACGAAACACGTGCAACTTTCGGTTGGTCTACTCTCAAGTTTTCCGGAGCCAATACGGATGATAATCATAATAATTATAACTGATATATTGTGCTGGCCGATATTAATGGTATCAGTATCACCGAGTTAATACTGACTCCTAGTGCGAAGCTGATCCAATTTCTATGCGCTTTCAGCACACAGGTGACAATCGTCAGTAATCTATAGTCAAGGTCGTCAGCCTCACTTTCAACCCTGTAAGATCATACTCCAGAGAGTCCAGACCACTATATACATGCGAAAATAGTGGTCGGATCTTAATCTTATGAAGCAGTCACCTATACGTACACATCATTTCTTTACATTAATCGGTCCACGAAGAAATGGAGGGCTTGCTTTTTAAACTTCAATTGTGTCGGAATCTAGGCAATTGAAACGCAATAAATAAAATTACATAGTATTACACAGAGACTAATCCCAGGGACGTCTATCCCTATACCTTCATGGCACAGTCTGCGCCATGGAAAAAATTGGGGGGGAGTGGAAAATACTAGTAACATTCTGAAATTGGGGGGGGGGGGGTGAAAAAATCATGTTTTGCTTTACTCATAAAGAACTGAAAATTTAGTTTAAAAATAATATACAGCTCCGCTGTAGTGACTGTACAATGGAAGATGTAGAAAATGGGAACAAAATTTAGTTTGAAGAACCAAAAATTTCTTTCCACGCTTCGCTCGCTAAATTTACTCGCTTTATTCAAGATATTGCTCGGCGAGCGAGCGACATTTTCTAGGGGGTCGCTTCACTTTTGGTGTCAACAAAGTAATTTTT
>JAQFZF010002178.1:0-12770 GCA_034695365.1 Enchytraeus norvegicus
AATGGAAACATTACATGCTCCGGATTACTAATTATGGCCTTAAACAGTCTACTATGGATTGTATTGAGTGGGGCTGACGATCTCACCGTCAGATTAATGACAATTGTCACCTGCGTGCTGTAGCACTCTGAAACGGTATCAGTCCGAAACCTATTGATCGATTCTGACCTATAGTGTACCTTTACCTATATCTTTAAATGCAAATTACAAATAATACCACTATGATGGTACTCATAGAATTTATAACAGTGGGCTTATAAAGTAAAACTGCTCTAAAATCAACAATAAATGTCAAATAATTAATTATTTTATTACTGCTAATTATTAATACTATTGACCAGTGGTTCGGGATTATGGAGAATAGAACCTATCGACAACCGCGCGTATTCGTAAGAGGCGACTAAAGAAGATACAGCAATGGAGAGGATTGGTAGTCATGTGGCAATAATTTCTGTGTTATAAACTTATAGGTCTATAAAATTCCAGACTTGCAAAGGTCGAGCTGCCACACCCGTTGTGGTATTTTGCTGCAAGTCTACTTGACTCTTCATTGTCCATTAAGAGCTACTGTGGCATTTTGCATAGAACAGCGCTCTCTAAATATACTTATTATTATTATATATTTTTCATATATAATTATTATAATTATCATACTGCGTGTAGGCGTGCTTCCACAGCCAGGTCGAGTCGTCATAGTGGTAGTGGGTCCGACCCAGAACATCCAGTGATAGAGGGTCGGGTCGAATGGTTGGGTCATGGGTTGGACCTGCGAAATTGAAAACATACTTATCTTATGTATTACTTTTATTTTCACATAATTTTTCCAATTACAATCGATCTATCCAGTGCTCTACCGCATGGCAGGTCCAAGGCAAATATTCTTACACACAATCAACAATCTCGGTCTTTACTGAGCACACCTATTACAATAGAAAAAATTAAAACAGTGAGAGTAGTGAACAAATCATGTGCAGTTTTCAGTTGGTCTATTCTTAAGTTTCCCGGAATCCAACATTGTCATCAACGATCACTTATAATCGGAGCCAATGTGGTTTTATCAAGTAACAGTTTGTTTCCTGATCCAAGGATGAAGTCAGTTACCTTATAAAGGTCCTGGGGATTTAGCAACATCAGTAGAGTGTTCGATTTCTAAATCAAGTGACCCGGGTTCGAGTCCCAGGTCAGTCAACTAAAATCCCAGGGTGTCTGGAAGTTTTATCGTGCTTCAGTGAAGGTCAGAGTGTTCTGCACCATGACTTATTGTGTACTTAACCAATTGGAAGCCAATTTTCAAAATAGCAGAGGTCGTGCCACATCAGTTGTGGTATATGCAGTCTAGGCCACTCTACCCAAAAGCACGATAAATCATGGCGTGGTCAATATACATTGTAATAACGAAAAACACAAAAACAGCAACTCAAGAAAGGAAACTAACATGTGTATTTGTCATATGTGAAAATATATATGATGCCAAAAAATATACATATAAAAGAAAAACACTTACATCCCATTTCGTCAGCCCCATCCTCGCACTGTCTAACACCATCACAATATTGATTTATCATGTAACAATTGCCGTCATAGCAAGGCAGGTAGCCCATAGTATAGTTGCACTCTATAGCTCCTGAACAACGTTATAAAATATAAACTGTGTTAAAATGAATATCTCCTTATTCGTCAAAATTAAGCAAACGACAGGGAAAATTGCATCAGTGTTATATTATACAGATTGCAGACACAGATTGCAGAAAATAACAGAATGGCAAATGAAAGTTCACCTTATACAATAATTACAACATAGAAAGAGTCCCTATTACGCGCAGCCATATCTACAGCAGGACATTCTACATTTGGATATCGTCGCGCATGCAGTTAGAAAGAATTGCTATTATGTGCAACCATATCTACAGCAGGACATTATACATTTAGATATCGTCGCGCATACAATAAGAAAGAGTCGCTATTACGTGCAGCCATATCGACAGCAGGACATTCTATATTTAGAAATCATCGCGCATACAACAAGAAAGAGTCGATAATACGTCAAGCCATATCGATAGCAGGACATTCTATATTTAGATATCGTCGCGCATGCAGTTAGATAGAGTCGATATTACGTGCATGCAAACGAAACCATTTAAGCACGTGCTTCTGACATGTGTGAAAATAAAAGAAGATTTAAATAACATACTCTACATGTAACATCTAATCTATCAAACATAAGAGACTTATCGAATTAGACTTGTCCCTGATGTCGTTTTCAGATGATGAAACGAACGTTAAATTCACATTGATTGATTGATTGATTAATTATAGAATTGTCAAAAAACTATCATTGTAAAGAATAGAAGCTGAGATATCTCATCTTAATAATTATACAATCAATAGAAGATAATCAAGTTCTATTGAATTAGCTAATGGACTTACGACTATTTTGGACATTGCTCTCTCTTCTATGCATTTGCAAGTGTGTCTGGGCGATATCGAACTGCTTGAATTGTATATTCCACTAAGGACGTCCGTGATATCGCCTTCGAGCTAAGTTCAACGGACATCGCCGCCAGGTATTCAGCAGCTCTGCCGCCTCACAGGGATTGTTCCATAAGTCTAGTGGAGTAAGTGTTGTCTGTATTTATATGCATTGAAAGAAGTGTATTGTGTCATGTGTTTGGTCAGAGCAAAGGGGGCAGAGTGGTGATGGGTGTTCAGAAGGGTTAATTTTGTGTAAGTAGGATAAAAGGAAGGGTGATTTGTTAGTTCTTAATTGTGATAGAAGGTGTCTATGATATCTGGTTAGCGTTTCTTCTGAGTGGTGGATTTCTGGAGCTTTGCATTTCTAATATTTTTCTAATATTTATTTCTAATCGCATCGTTCTGTCATCTGTCGAATACATGACTACTAAAACTTACCAGGAATTCTGGTTAGATCAGCATCAGTGAAGACCACCAACCCAGCAAACTGCAGCAGAACAACCAACCACATACAATAACTCACAAAAATAAGACCAATACATGAATATATTGACAATACATTACAACACAAGGAGGATTTAACGTCCGATTTCTCAACAGAAGGCGATGTAGGGGGACGTCTCAAGAAGGCTAAGCAATCAGTTCTATACCTCCAGAACGCACCTGCCAATGTGTAGACCGAAGAGACGGCGAGATCCGAAACAGTGCAGGTCCATTAGTAAGCAGACACCCTTGCGCTGGCTAATGAAGTTGCACTGATTCGTATCACGCTTTCTCTTCCGTTATTGCATTGGTAGTCTGATGGTATAGATACGCTTGCAGTTGCTTAGTCTGCTCGAGACGTCCCTGAGATCCCTTTCCTGTGAGGAATCGGACGTTAAATCCTTATTTTATTGTGTTGTATTGCTCACAAATGAACACAGTATCACTGTCCAATCAATCGTCCAACATATTGATTCCATCAATATACCTTAGTAACCTTAATAATTATAAGCTAGGGAGCTCAGGTTATTAGGTGGTTTCTCGTTGCCTTCCTCAGTATCAAATTTAATCAGCTTTTACGATAACACGAGCAGTTTTCGGTTGAATTTCAAATTTCGCGGCTCGAATACGGAAACAGACGTCCAACTTAGCTTTACAGCTTTCTTATTAACTAGTAGTAAATGATTAGGCTCTCTACAGAGCTACAACACACTACAGGACAATTATAACCCGCACACCCAGAACCAGTAGACAAACAATAATAATTACATGTCACATACAATTAGCCACGGTCCAAGATACACCGACGGCCTCAATATAAGCCTCGCTCGCAAGCGTACAATAGGCTACGGGTCGCGCTGTCACAGAAATTGTCCCAGAAACACTAAGGCCGTGACTCTAACGGATTACGGACTTAATATAGATAGATAGTGAGACTTACTGTGAACGTTGTATTAGCGTCAATGGCGACAGTTGAAGCAGCGAAGTAGACATTGTCTCTCTGCTCGTACAAGTCATGGCCACCAAACCAGGTCTGTTTGAACGTGTTGTTGACGTGGTCGTCGTACGTTTCTAACTCCTCCTCGACCTGCCAAACACAGACAAACATTAGTCTGCTTGAAAGTGATAGTCGTACGTTTCTAATTCCTCCTCGACCTGTCAAACACAGACAAATTGATTGAAAATGGTCGTCTTACGTTTTCAACTCCTGCTAACTCTGTCAGACACGGAAAAGCATATTTACAATACAATGCAATGAGAATTTAACGTCCGGTTCCTCACTGGAAGGCGATGTCAGGGACATCCCAAGCAGTCTGTGCAACTGCAAGAGGGTCTATACCACCAGAACAAACTTGCTAAATACATAGACTGAAGAGAAAGCGAGACGAGATCCGAACAGTGTAAGCCCATTTAGTCTGCTGGAACGTGTTGTTGACGTGGTCGTCGTACGTTTCTAACTCCTGTCCAACCTGTCAGAAACAGACAAACATATGTTGTCTGCTTGAACGTGATAGTCGTACTTCTATGGTCGTACGTTTCTAACCCCTGCTCAACCTGTCAGAGACAGACGAACACTAATCTGCTAGCACGTGTTGTTGACGTGGTCGTCTTACGTTTCCAACTCCTGATAAATCTGTCAGACAAACACAGACAGGGTGCTTAGCGACCTGACCTTTTCAAATTCCCTGACTTTTCCCTTACCTCCGAAAATTTTCCCTGACCAATTTTTACCAAAAATTACGCGCGTCGCCGCGTACGGTTTCAAATCGCGGGCTTTCGAACAAAGGTTTCTAACCGATGCACCAAATGACTAAGAATAATAAATGCTGAAACATATCCCATGTTGATAGCTAACTCATCTTTTTTATATTCTTTTCTATTTTGTTTCATGTCTATTCAACCTTGCAAGCTACTGGAGATGAGAAAAAAAATTAGGAAAAATTATCAAATAGTTTTCTCTGACTTGAGATCAAATTCCCTGACTTTTCCCTGACTTTTCCCTGTCAGCCAAATTCCCTGACTTTTCCCTGTTTTCCCTGAGTGGTCAGCACCCTGACAAACATTAGTCTGATTGAACGTGTTGTTGTTGTCGTCGTATTCCAACTCCTGCTAAATCTGTCAGACACACACAAACATATTAAATAGTCAGCTTGAACGTGGTCAATTAATCAATCAGTCAATGAGGATTAACGTCCGGTTCCTCACCCGAAGGCGATGTCAGGGTCGTAGTACGTTTCTAATTCCTGCTCAACCTGTCAGACAAACACAAACATTAGATTGCTTGAAACATTTCCAACTCCTGCTCAACCCGTCAGACACACAGACGAACATTAGTCTGCTTGAACATGTCGTTAACGTGGCCGTCGTATGTTTCCAACTCCTGCTCAACCCGTCAGACACAGACACACATTTGATTGCCTGAAACGTTTCCAATTCCTGCTCAACCTGTCAGACACAGATAAACACAGCCGGAGCCGGTTTCTAAACCTCATAATATTATCTATGATGGCTGCTAGGCAACGTCGACAGTTCGCAGATAAAGCAAAAAAAATTATAACACAGTAGATGGGAAATTATTTTAGAAACAATGGTTTGGAATACTTGACCTTATTCTGAAATTGGTCCAAGTGATGTGAAATTATTAGAATCATCGTTGGTCCAGAGAGTCAATCAATCAAGAATCCTTTGTATGGCGCATCTTAACAATGTCTCAGAAGCCTTTTAAGACAAACCTTGAAGAGATGGAAGAAGTTATCAGCGCCTCTCCTGTACATCTCCAGCAGGATACCAGATGTAGCCACCAAGATACTCGGCTCGTGGAAGAACTCTAACTCAAATGTGCTGCCAGTTATATCGTTCCCGTTACTCGTTCTCACTCGCAGCTGTAATCAATCAATCAATGCGAATTTAGCGTTAGTCTTATCATCTGACGACGACATCTAGGACGTCTCCAACAACACTTGAACTACTACCCCGCTCCACCCAAACAGCATTACACTCAATCAATCAATCCATCGGTAAATCAATCAGTCGATGGATTAATCGATTCATCAATCAATCCAGCAAACAATCAATCAATTCCTTCAATTGATCTGCAGAGGTTTAATGCGGTTTGCTGTCGTGGCTCTTTCAATCTAGTCGATCAATCAATCTCGAGTTATCGGGCCACGATTCCTTCCGTTCTTAATGAATGGCTTTAATAAAACCAACTGAGCTGTTTACACCCAGGGTAAATCAATCAATAAACTAAGCAATCAATCTATCAATCAATCAATCAATTAATGAATGAATGAATGAATCAATGAATGAATCAATCAATCAGTAAACCAAACAATCAATCTATCCAGCAGTATATTTATTTATAACGTGCCTTTAGATGCTAAATATTTACAATTTTCGAAGACCGCCAACAGCCTTGACACATCTATAAACAGATTGTTTAATAAAAAAATACAATACCGTTAATTCTAAAGTTGTGAAGCTATGCTTAACGTCTATTTCCGTATCGAAGGATACTGTCAGAGACGGACCCAGCTGGGACTCGAACCCGTGACAGCATGCCTATCGTGCAATAGTGTTACCGACTTTCTCAATCCAATCGGGATGCATCTGTCTATAACTTAGTACAGATTTGCAAGGAACCAATCACAGCCAGCCAAATCAATCATAATACTCCAAGAACAACCAATCGCAAGCTCAAACACTTATATTTTCAGCGCTGTGATTGCTTGGAATTTCAATAATTGAAAGTCTATATTCTCTCTCTCTCTAGTGCACTGCCAAATGGCAGGTTCAAGGTACATATTCTGAAACACAGTCTGCTATCAAGCTCACTAATGAGCACTCCATCGAGCATCAAATTGATCCCATGAATGTGGCTATGCCTTTACCGCACCTAAGATGTAACTTTTTTTTGGGAATATATATTCTGACTTCCGAGGTGGTTTCCCGTTGCCTTCCTAAGTATGAAGTATCTGCGTTAGTCGGCTTTTACGAAGCATGTGCAGTTTTCAGTTGGTCTATTCTCAAGTTTCCGGATCCAACACCGGAATAATTCTGACTAGAGATTTTCTATTTCACTCTTAGCTCAACTGACTTTTCTCTTTACATCAGCAGCTTCCCATCAATCAGTTGCTTTGCTGTACTTCTTTTCTCATCTCCTTGTTTCTGTTACTATAGCTTCCTGCATCAGAATTTTTCAAGCTGTTTTTACACTAATACGTCCATTAGTGTAAAGTATTAGCTTTGGCCTTCCAATATTTTCTAGGCGGTTCCAACCTAAAAAATATTGGGAGGCCAAATGTAATACTAGCTTTACACTAATGCTCCTATTCCGCAATGTTAATCATTAAAATATTAGGGGGTCACGGCCCCTTGGCCTACGCCTAGAACCGCCGAGCAGCTGTCCTCTGCTATGCCTACAGAACTTATTAGTTTCTACTAGTGCCGGTTCCAGGAGGGGGGGGGGGGCTAGGGGGAGCTTAGCCCCCCAAACCTGTCAGTTAGCCCCCCCAGATTTTTGAGCGGCTATTCAGGGCTAAAAATTGCTACATATTGGGATAGTTATAGTTTAATTCGACTCTAGAGTAATAACGTTTTCACACACCTTTTATTCGCTAAACATTAAAGCCCATAAATTTCTTTGAAATACCAAATTTTCTTTGCTAAAACCCTACCCTACCAACAGGGTGGATCGAATGTATTGAGCTAGATGGATGTGTTTTGCTTAATTACTCCGTGAATAATAATTTGAATGACGTCACGACCAGGCAGATGGTTGTTTATAAACTATTACAAAAACCTGGTAAATAATATATTGAAATTTATATAGGCCTATATATCCAGTCTTGTTATCAAGACCTTTGAAAAGATCTCTAGACCAGGTCGAGACCTTAACACAATGCTCTTGGAAGTTGAGACCAAGTTCAATTCCTTTATGATAATCACTTAAGACCAAGGTCGATCGCGATCTTGCCTCTGAGCTCTTGAGACTAAGTTTGAGACCGTGATAAAGCTCTCGAGACCAAGTTCGAGACCTTGATAAGCTCTCGAGACCAAGTTTGAGACCTGAGAAATCGACAACTGAGAAATAAATCTGAGAAACTGATGGACAAACTGTCCAATAGTAGACACAATTTGACATAAGTATTTATTAAGAAACTCTCTAATCTTGATGTTGAACTACAAGCTTCAACGATAACACTCCTGCAAGATTGACATAATTTTGAGTATTTATGTTTATTTATTAATTATTTGTGTATTGTTGTTTTGTGATATTGAAATTCATCTGTCATAATGATGATAATAATAGGCTAATAAATTTCATTAGGGCTAATTGACGTCCCTGACATCATCCTTGAACGAGAAAACGGACGTTTAGCCTTATATTTTTATTAATTGCTAATATAATAATTAGTAAACAATAAATTTTAAAAAATGCAAATCTACATAGAAGTAGGTTTGTAGCATAATAGTAAATTATAATTTTAAACAATAAATTATATCACACTAATTGCAGCACCAGATGTTGTACAACAACACCATGATAGTGATGGTCGAGTTCTAACGATAGCATCATTACAATAGAGGACAGCACACCTATAGTAAAGCTTACGTAACTGCTGACTAAGCAACTCGGACATACTTTAGTAGCTTGACTTATGTCCTTCAGATAATGCCATGATCACAGTGACGATAGCTTTGCAGAGACCAGCAAAGCCTTGTTCTCTTCAACTACCAAAAGGCACAAAAGTAGATTATGAATGCCATAGGCTTAAATTGGTAAAATATTTAGCTATGGCAATTTCTTTAAGAATTTTTGTAAGTTCTTAGCATTATCCCTCAAATTATTTTAACCGACTTGACTAGCATAACAATACAGTTTACATGCATCATATAAGTCATGGTCATTGCTCTACTTGTTGGAACTCGTGAATCTTTCAAGAACACACCTTAGAGAACACTCCTACTACAACTACATCACTGATTCTGCTACCATTACAGAATGACAGTTAAAGACACTGAGAGTCATCACATTATAGTGTTAGGAAATCAGACGTCCAGGTAGATCACAGGGTGAGATTTACCTGCCCAGGACATTTCCAACCCCTGGAAGATTTGACCCACCTTTTATCACCGCATCAAGGCCCAGGTTGGTAGGATTCTTGACTCTTACAGAAATATTCTGGAAAACTTTGTCCAATCTTTTGAAATAATCTTCTATGCAAACTAAGGTAGAATATACATCTAAGAAGCATGTCGACCTTTATAGAAGACAACTTGAAGTAGTATAAAGACGTCAAGTATTATCTGTAATGTGCCGCAGAGGAAGAATTGAACGGGTGCTTCTCGGAAAACAAAGTAGATAGTCTTTAGGGCATCACCAATTGTCCACAACAGCACCATAGCAACACTACACAAACAAACAGAACACAGGGTATAGATTTAAATGTTTTATACATCTTGATATTTGCATATAATTTGGTAATAAGAAAGAAATAACCACACAATAATTATGATCTTTTCATTCACCAGCAATTCATGGCAGTTTAAAGAAATTCAGTTAATCAGTTAATCTAAGAAAGAAATGAACAAGAATAAACGAAATAATAAGGATTATATAATAGATTATGCAGACTAGAGAGAGAACTATGTTTATTGAATTGAAATACACACAGTGTGCGCACACACACACACTGACATGCATATATATAGCAGGACTATTTAACTTAAGTATTATTATGCATTAATGTTGCACCAAATAATGTTATAGGCCTACATCTATTATTGTACACACTGAAGTCATCGATGATTGAGTGGTTATTAAATTTGTATTGATAGAATTGATTGATTGTATTGTAAATCTTAGAATGATAATTATGATCTGAAATATACTCAGCTCATTCATTTCAATAAATAAAGTGATTTAAATACGTTAAAAGGTTTATTATTGTGTACCTAAATCTACATAAAAATATCATTGTATAAACTACAATATTAACTTGAAATGTATGTTTTCTATAGTTAAATCAATGCATAGTAAAATAATAAAGTGGCAGAAAGTTTCAATAACCTCATTCCCTCTGTTGATTTATTTTGAAAGTTTTTATAGAACTGAGGAATTCCAAGCATAGCCTCAGTAAGAACAGCACAGAATCCTAACAACTCGATGTACATAGCGTTGTTGATTAGTAGGATAGTTATAGCACCGGCCACCAGAGAGAATGAACACATGAACTGAACGTAGCTTAGAAAATCTGACCAATTCCAGAAATCAGCCGACTGAAAATCTGTTTAACATAATCACATACAATACCCAGTGTGTATGACATTATATATAATCACATACAATACAATACGAGTGTATGTGACATTATGAGTAATCACATAAAATACAATACGAGTGTGAAAGACATAATTTATAATCGCATGTACATTGTACAGTACAGTACGAGTGGGTATGACATACGGAGGAATTGCTGACAATACGTTCCTAAGAGTTATTGGTAAGGTGAAAGCAAAATAATTGAGGTATTGGGTAAATAATAAAATAATGAATTGACAGACTGTGAATTTAAAAATTAAATTGTACTTAGAAATCTGACTATTCCAGAAATCAATCAATTAGAATTTGTAAAATGGAATACACAGTACCATGACATTGTGCTGTTCATAACAAAGCACAATTGTCAGAGAGATTGATTCGACAAATAAATTCTCAATTGTAAATAGTCCTATAATATTTAATTAATCACCACCAGTGTAGCATTAACATCAGATGAAGAAAAAGCTGAAGATGTCATCAGAAGAAGATTTATATTTAACCAACTACGCAACTGCAACTGCAACCGAGCCATTGACACAATTGGTAAAGTGTCTAGACTAGATAGAGTTTCATAGGTTCTTAAACTTACATTTATTTACCTATCAAACAATATAAAACGCATGTTTCCTAACCTGTCCATGTTTCCTAACCTGTCCGGGGCAGTTTCCAGGACATTGAGTCGCATAGATTTAACCTATTGATGAAGGGTAATTAGCACAACGAGTCGCATAGATTTGACCTATTCTTGAAGGGTAATTAGCACAATGAGTCGCATAGATTTGACCTGCAGGGTAATTAACTGTCTAATGTGTGACTGTCCAATCCTGTGGTCTGGGTGTTTGTCCTGTGTGTGAGTCATTATCTCATTGTCTCCATGTACATGTCCATTGAATGGTGGGGTGAGCCGGGGGATGAAAAAAGAAAGGCCTTAAATCAAAGGCCTTTTACTAGTCTTCCTTAATTATTAAATAAAGAGAAACAAAGTTCACTTACCAGTAAAATATTTTCGTTTAACGGTGAGAACGATTTCATTTTCTCGTTTAACTTTGACGCAGACTTGAACCAGAAGCATCATACAAACTATCATGATCACACTCTGAGCCAACAGAGGTAGTTCAAAACGATGACCAAACCTGTGTGGAACAATAAATAAACTAAAATTTTTTTTATACAACATATAACTTATTTTCTATTAATATTATACAGTATATAGACAATATACATAACTATAACTAGTGTATGTGACATGTGTATATAGTATATACAGGGTGAGTCAAAAAAGAACAACCCCCTAGCGAAATCTCAATAACTTCGTAAAAACTCAAGATTTTTAAAAAATCTTTTACAGACTTCTAGAGGAGGATTTCTGACATCTACCCTCCAAATTTGGTCGAAAAATATTTAGAAATGAAAAAGTTACGGAGTTTCTACGAAAAAATCGGAAAAAACAAATTAACATAGCTTATTCAACAGGCATTCATATTTTTTGTTATTAATTGTGGCTTTGAGGAGGGCCGTTTGTTGTTGGTACCGATTCTATTTGAGTAGGTGTTCAAAGTGACTATCATTTGTTCGAATGCATGCTTGCAACCTTTTCCGGAATGCCAGTAGAGCCAGGTTGATGGCCTCTTGTGGCAAGTCTTCCCAGATTGCCCCACCGGCACAGTCTTGATTTCAGCCTTGTTGGTTGGATTAAAATGATTTTTTTCTCGAATTTTGCTCTACACAGGACTACTGCACATGTTTGACATATTATTTCGTCAGGTGGCACAATTTTTTTTTTTTTTTTTTGGCTCTCCATTCCGGATGAAATGCTCCTAGCCTACCAGAAATGAACACTTTGTACCGCTCAACTACTATTCCCCAGACATGGTAGTCGAGAGGTTTGATGTCTCTTGAATTTGGTGGCCACTCATCCTTCCTGACGAACACTGGACCATGCTGCTCAATCCATTCATGTGCCACCGCTATTAGAATAAGCTTTGTTAATTTGTCTTTTCCGATTTTTTCGTAGAAACTCCATAACTTTCTCATTTCTAAATATTTCTCAACCAAATTTGGAGGGTAGATGTCATAAATCCTCCTCTAAAAGTCTGTAAAATATTTTTTTTTAATCTTGAGTTTTGACGAAGTTATTGAGATTTCGCTAGGGTTATTTTTTTTAATTCACCCTGTATACAATATATGATACATTATATAGACATAGCAGATACTATGTCCAGTCAGAGACAATCAGTGGTTAAAGTGGGCTGCCCGCCGCCTCACTAAATCTCACTTCTGCGTTCGACCACCTCCACCACCACCCAAAAATGGAGTTCCACCAGTTCCACCACCTACCATTTTCCACTTCCACAATTGAGAATAGAGTCACTGATAACTGCAGCTGTTTATATGAGATGACTAAATCCGATATTATAATAATAATAATAATAACGATTTAACGTCCGTTTCCTCATCCAGGGATGATGTCAGGGACGTCCCAACAGCATAT
>JAQFZF010002179.1:0-12769 GCA_034695365.1 Enchytraeus norvegicus
GATTAAAGTTGTGTCTTATAGAAGTTATCTAGTGTGGATGTGGATATAGAGGCGTAAGCCTGCGTCCATGTATACCAATTACGTTAAGTTAAGTTAAACCTACGTCAAAATTTAAATTTATCAGTTTTACAAATTCACACAGGCAAGCCGACTAACGCATTCACTGAAGAACGGTTAGAAATCACAATAAACTGCAAGAAAATATGGCGTACGGCCTGTAGTTGAATTGAAACAATGCGGAACGCCGTTTCAGGGCCCAGTTAAAATAGCTATCAGCGTTCCGGGGCCCAGAGAAAAACAAATTTGTTAGTGTTCCAAGGTGACGGGGCCCTTGAACATTTAACAGTTCCAGGGCCCCTTGATTTCTAATTTAACCACTGCCTACGGCCCTACGGTACAAATAGGCAGTTTTATATCACGGACCTGCCGTTAGACAGTTCATTATGTGAGAGAGAGAAGGAGAGGAGAGAGAGAGAGAGAGAAAAAGAGAGAGCGAGAGTACTTTTCAAATATTGATGAACTTTTCCTACCTTGCTACTTTCAGAATAAATAACAACTCATTTACCCGATGGATGATTCTCAAATTCTACTAGACCGCAAGAACAATTCCAAGAACAATTCATCTCTGCCGTCTTACAAATCATTCCGTCGGAAAATAACCAGCCTCTTTCATCGTGTCTCGGAGGATCTGTGCACGATAATTCGTCGGCGCAGCTGGTGCGCTTTTACAAAATCCCGCGCACTATTATTGGTAACGTCCCTGGCGAGTGTTACCATTGTTCTTCTGGCTCAGTGTTTCTTCTGGAATGCCACACCTGCTGGATTTTGCTGCGGGGGGAAGATTGAGGGAGGAGGTGTAGGGAGAGAGAGGGGAGAAGTTCTTGCAGCTGAGTCATTATGGGGAAATCGAGAGAGAAATTTGGAAAGAGGATATCAGAAAAGGTTTTTCATCCTTAGATATGTTAGTTTTATCATTAATTGGTTCTATATCGGAGTATGAATGGACGTGCGTCGTGCACCGTATTTGACTAACGTTGATCCCTGTTCTCTTTCAGAACTTGTGACTTGATAATTGCTTTTGATTGAACCAGTTAATATTTCTTTTGCTGTTGAAGTCGTTTTCTATATTACCTATATAGATGGGTCGGTAATCCTGGAAAAGGTGGTCCAAAATTATTACTGCAGTTGTGGTTAGTCCCCACCCTAACCCTAGCTTTAATCTGCACTGTCTGTGTAAATTTGAGAGAAATTGGACCTAATGAATAATTTGGGGCCGCCGTTAGGCCCGTTACCAGGATTACCGATGGGTAATGTCAACTCATCCAGAAAAAAATTAATTTAATACCCTCACGTCTCAGATTTAAATGCTACTTATAGTAATTTTTGGGCAAATTACTTTTTTCACGAAAATCGGACAAACGGGTCAAAAGTTATACTCGATCAATTTTTGGGTCGACTCGACGACCTGTATTTTTGAGACAGCTGTAGCTCAATAGCTATTCCACCTAGAGACTTCGTCTTGGTGTTTTTCCTTCACAAATTGAAAGGGCTTTCTGAATATATCCAACCAAAAGGGATGAGTTTAAGTTTTCATGCTTTGCGAGTGAATCCAATATTTTAGCCGCAAATTTTAACCGGAAGGACAACATTTTTGTTTGCTATTTTTGGTTTCCAATTATCTTGTACATTTCCCTAATAATCCTGAAAAAATTAGGACAGTCTTTTTGTCTAACTTTAAAAAAATTCTAAATATGACACCATAATTTTCCATCATAAGGTTCCATTATAATTTTTCACTAGACCATTCAATCTGATAGTTTTTCATCTTCCTCTTTCCACACCTATGTCAGATGCACGTGTTTACAGGGGTTTCCTTCTTAGTTTTCTTTTTTAGTAATAATTGTACATAGTCAGTCAGTTCCAGTCAGTTCCATAAGATTGTTAAAGCAGATAGTTCCAGCAGATAGCTCCAGTGGATAGTTCCATTGGATAGTTCCAGTGGATAGGTCCAGCAGATAGTTCCAGTGGATACTAGTTCCAGCTGATTGTACCATCACATAGTTCCAGAAGATCGTTCAGCAGATAGTTTTTTAATTTTCCTTTTTCCACACATATGTCAGACGCACAATCGCACATGTTTACAGAATTTCCCTTTTAGTTTTAGTTTTTAGTAATTTTGCTCTACAGTCTTTCATCAGTTTCAGTGAATTGATCCAGTGGATAGTTCCAGGGGATCGTTAAATTGGATAGTTTTTTTAACTTCCTTTTTCCACACACATATGTCAGACGCATGTGTTTACAGGTTTTCTTCTTAGTTTTCTTTTTTAGTAGTTTAAATTTTGTGTAGTCTTTCATCAGATTTGGAGGATTGTTCCAGTGGATAGTTCCAGCAGATAGTTCCATTGGATAGTCCATTGGATAGTTTGCATATTTCGTAATAACTGACTAACGCAGATGCTACAGTGAAGGACAGAGTGGGCTGGGACACGGCCCCGTGTACTAGACCAACTGGTCGCTTAACTTCCAGACTTTCAGATTCCTTGCCACATCGTGTGTGGTCTATGGCAGGCTATACTACTTTTACATTCACTGTTCAAAATACTCCTCTGAGATACTTAGGATATAGAGGTTCTATAGTATGTCCTGTACTTGTACGGTAATAATATATTGTATTGAAGCACAAGGGAACATTATAAATCATGAGTATTTAACGCAAATTAATGAAAATATCTAATTTAACACCTTTTTGATATGACGAACGCATTTATAAGATAATATTTTTCGTGTCGTAAATATACATGATGGGGTTGATTTTACAGCCGACATCTGGAAATTGAATATCGTCAGGAACTGTTCAGGAAATCACAGGAAGCAAAAAATTCCCGTACAGACGAATCCACCCCCATCAACACCACCTACAACGATGTCGGAAACGATACCGACATTGCCCAGCGACTGCCCCAGTGTCTAATAATTGGCGTCCGCAAGGGCGGCACCCGGGCCCTTCTCGAATTTCTCAGCCTGCATCCGCAGATCGCCACAAATCGCGCCGAAATCCACTTTTTCGACAACGAGGAAAATTACTCACAAGGACTAGAATGGTATCGCACGAGTATGACCCGCTCAACATCAGATCAGATTACGATAGAAAAGACTCCGGCGTATTTCGTAAGCGAGGCCGTTCCGGAAAGGGTTTATGCGATGAATCGAAGCATCAAACTACTATTGATAGTCAGAGACCCGGTGGAAAGAGCCATTTCAGATTTTGATCAAATCCGAGTGAAAAACGAGCGGCTTTTCAAGCCCGACATCTCGTTCGAAGAACTGGCAATAAGAGATAAGTCTGGAAGGGTTAATGACGGTTATGCGGCGGTGCGACGTGGGGTGTACCACCGGTATATGTCTCGGTGGTTGAGGTATTTTCCATTGGAACAGTTTCACGTGGTTTCTGGGGAACAGTTGGTAAAAGATCCGTTGCCAGAATTGCGGAAAATAGAGGTGTTTTTAAATATCCCCGCGCGGTTAAATCAAGGTATGTTTTATATGAATAAAACGCGTGGGTTTTACTGTATGCGGAACATGGATGGGCAGCAGGAGAGGTGTTTGGCTAGAAGTAAGGGGAGAGAACATCCTTATGTGACGCATAGTTGTATAGATAAACTTGAGCGGTACTATCGACCGCATAATAACAGGTTCTATAGGATGGTAGGGATTGATTTTGGCTGGCCATAGTAGCTATGGCCAGCCAAAATCAATCCCTATCATTCGAAAGAGCTATGGTCACACTAATTTACTGTGAGTTGTATCTTGAATTTCGGGGCATTTACAGAGTTTTTTGAAACTACTTAGAACAATAGTTTATAGATTATGTTGAACATGGCATTTTTGGATTTATAACCTACTGAAGGAGATCACTGATTCTGTGCATAAATTTTATTATAATATCATTTTCACAAATATGTATTTTTATGCGTAACTTTTTTTGTTAATGCATTGTACTTTAACCTTTGTAACAAAGCAATTAGTATGTAGTGGTTGACTGTTTCGGAAGATTGCGAAGGTTACCAACTCAAATAGTAATCAAATTGGATCGTACAGAGTCTGAGTGGGGCTGGGACTGTCAGATTAATGGCTTTGTCACCTGTGTGCTGCAATCGCTCAGGATCGGAATCAACTCTGGGACTACGTTCGGTACTAACGAAATGTCACACAACCTGTACCTTTCATTGTAACACACGTTTAGTAATATGTATAAATTCTAGTTTGTAATGTCAATAGACTGTATTATTTAGATCTGTCATTTCTGTTTTATTATAGCTCGTTTGAGTTTCTGTGTTTATAGATTGCTATTATATTCCAATTCTAGTTTGAAATGTGTCTACTCTAGTTAAAACTATTTTACAAACTCAGTACTGTAAATAACGGAAACTTTTAACTGTGTCAATCATAGTCAGAATACATATTGTCATCTGATTTTCAGAGTCCATGTAATCTTTATTTATATATATAAGTTATTTTATTTATTTATTGACTTAATTAACAGAAATCTAATAGTGATGAAATAACTCTTGTTTTGTGTTGCTTGAATTAAAATTTCACAAGACCAATATTGCTGACGACGAATTGGTGAAGCAGATAACGTGTTCGCCTCAGGATCGAGTGATGGCTAGAGGTGTGGGAACGATTCCCAACTCAGTCGACAAAATATCCCCTGCCCCCTTGGGCACATGTGCTATCTGTGCTTGGAAGATGGAAGGCTAATCGCCGAATCGTGTACCTGCACTGGTTGCACTGCGCTACAGTCGAAAGGCAGAGGTATGATTAATCATGGAGTACAAAAATGAAAATACAAAAACAGCAACTAAGAAAGGAAATTAGCATATGCGTCTGTCATGTATGAATATATACGGAAATAATAATAAAACTAGTTAATGCAAAATTTATTGGTTTACAAGTATTATAAGTAAATAATAAAATTAAAATAATTTATTAGAGTATTTATATTGACAGTAACCCAGGTCCCCTTCTAAGCTAATTACAAAATATATTAAATAATAATAGTTTTCGTTCATCATCATATGAGACGTAAAAATATATTTGGACCAAGTCTGCTCCCATAATCAAAGAAATATTTAAATTGCAATTTATTTATGACTTAGACTAGTTGACTTTGTTTTTAAGTCTTTATTTGTATTGTTACATGTAGATATTACTTCCTTTGACATTAACATTAATAAGTTTGTGTTTAATTTGATTGTTTCTTTTATTTCCACTCATGTCAGTCGCACATGTTTACAAGGTTTCCTTTCTAAGTTTCTGATTTTGGTATTTTTGTAGTCTTCCTTCCCACTGGTTAATTGTACCTTTGCCGTAAAGGTTGGTTGATAATTTGAGCTTAAAGTCGCTATCATAATTAGATGACTGGCTAAATCATAACTTGATTGTTTTTTACATTTTTAATATTTAATTTATTGATTAGGACATAAATTGTAGTTTTAACCCGCTTAACTCCTCGCATGACATACGCACGTGTTTACAGATCTATTTTTGACCTAACGGCTGGTCCAGGGTAGACATTATCACATATTATTACTGTTTTGAAATTATTTACTCTTTAAAGGCTTAGGCAGAGTTTAAAGTCAGTTTCGCGGCCTAACGGCTACATCAGTGTCGGGCGAGCCCTGGGATTCCAATCGTGAACCTATGGAACTCGAGTCGGACACTAAATCGATGTGCTATAGGAGTAGGCCTACTGGCTTATCTTACACTTAGTTTTTCATTTTAAAACGCACATGTGTACTGTTTAGCCTGTTTCTTCACTCCAGCTCCAGAATATTTGTACCGGTATCCTACATCGGTATTCTTCTAATTCGGAGTGCTATTGGAGTATAAAGCACAACTTAAACGCATCTTAATTTTTTTCAATAGTGGTATTTACTGCTGTCTATTTTGCATTACTCCGCGTGTATTGTACCTTCGCGTGTTAGTCCAGTAACTTGATAATAGACCAACTGTACATGTTTCGTAAGAACCGACTAACGCAGGTACCGAAGAAGGCAATGGGAAACCACCTCTAAAGCCAGATTTTCCATAGCCAACGGCTACATTTTAGTTGTGGTAAGGCATAGCATTTTTAATGGAATCAATTTGTTGATCGATGGAGTGCTCATTAGTGAGCATGATAGTAGATTGTATACCTTGGACCTGCCATTTGGCAGTACACTAGACAGAGAGAGAGAGAGAGAGAGAGAGATCTACATGTAGTTAATGTTGAAATTTGTTGTTATGAGAAATGTCGTATGATACTATGTGATCTGTATTAACTAGACTTTCACACTTTGATTAGGGGTATTTTCATGCTTTCACATTTTAATTACTCGTAAATATTCTCGTTGAATATTATTTTTGTTAACAAAAGCAACGTTTTGAACAACTTTCACAAATTCGTCCCTGATATCGTCTTCAGATGCTGAAAAGGACTTAAACCCATATTGTATTGTATTTTATTCAAAGTATTTCATAATTTCATTGCGTTTTTTAAATATGCTGTTGGCGAATTGTGAACAATAAATGATATTTTACAATGTCATGTTAAGAAAGTATTGTAATTAAATAATTTTAAAAAAAAGTTTTCAAGAACTTTCACAGAAAGCCTCTTCGCAGTACTTTACATGTTATAAAATATTAGCCTATTGTTCAATAATGACTTTCACATTTTAATTAAATATTGTTGTAAAATATTTTTAAGACAACAAAGTTTCTCGACATCTTTCACAATAATTATAATTATAGCCTATTCACAGTATTTTATTTTATTAATTAATTCAAATGTTAATTGATATTTAGCCGTTACTGTTGTTTTTACTAGCCGCCCATTGCAATTGGCTTGACTTTGCTATTCATACTTTGTCGTTGCATCTAAACATTTAGCGTCCATTTTTACATTCAACGGCAATAACGATTGTCATATCAACTAATGTCTTATCACTCTGTCCTTTGATGTCCCTGACATCATCCTTGTCGGTGTACATTAACCAAGACACGCTCTGTCCACTAGCTAGTCGAATCTGGAAACGAATTCCGGCAATCTCGTCATCTGGTGAGATCAATAGCTCACGCTTATTTTATGTACAGTATTGTATATTGGCAGCATAGTAGGCCTATATCATTATTTTTATAAATATTTTGTGATTTAGTGCTCTCTGTAGCATGTTGATATTTTGCCATACTAATGATCTTATTCTACAGTTGATTGCTGCTGCGGTAGTTTAATAATTAATTAATTAGGATTGTTCCCCGAGTGGGTTCGGGAAAATTGAGAATTGATCCCACCGACAACTGCGCGTGTTCCTAAGAGGCGACTGAAGCGGATAAGGCAGTGGAGAGTTGATGCCCATGTAGCTACGATTTCTGTATAATAGACCAATAATTGGTCATTCAAATTCCAGTCTGGCAGAGGTCTAGGTCTAGGCTGCCCCATCGATTGTGGCGCTTTGCTCCATGGCTACTTAGCTCTCCATTGTCCATTATATGGGTCTTAAACAAGCATATGATGCTTCCTGACCCATTAGATGTTATGTTATGTTATGTTATTTGCTATCTATTTTTACGTGGCTAAACATATAAGTGTTAATACTTTGACTATGGATTTCTTCTATTTTGAATTGCTAGTATAGATAAAATATATAGTAATTATAAATGAATATTAGACTTTGAAAACACTAATTAACTTCTCAGCTTCTTTCACTTGGTTGCAAATTTTAATCGATTTATTCGTGGCAACACTGCATCCGGCGCCATATTGTTTGTTGTCATCTTGTAAAATGGTGGCTTTGAGAGAGTTGTAAATTAATTGTTAGGCTGAATTAGGCAAATCTGAAGAAATGTTTACAAGTGTTAGGCGCAATTAGGTGACGATTGCCGGATCTTTGAGTATTTCCGGTTTGCTAATTTCATCGACTTCTGCTGATTGCGTTGAGTCTGTTAGCCTGAAAGGTCAGTGTTGTAGACCAGCTTCATTTTATGTTAATTATAATTTATTTATTAAATATAAGTTAGGATTAGAGATGTGAAGTGCTTTTTGCAGTTACTATGTGAATTTATTGTTGGTGGAAATGGGACGTTTTTAGAACGCTATTTTTTGTTATAATTATAAAATTTAATAATTCTGTATAATCCTTTGTCCGGAAATTAGCTTAATTAAAAATCAATCCACGAAAATTATAATTTTTATACTTTTTGCAAACTTCACATCTCTATATAGAAATGTAAATTAAGTTATACGAATATCTAATTATTGAGTTTGCATGTAACTGGATACTTTATTCATAATTAGAAACGATGTTTTATGCACAACATATTGTGTTGTTATTTGGATACAATAATTATGCAGCTCTATATCGGATTTGATTAGGTACTAGCTACTACTATTAGAGTCCAAGTTGAATTTCGCAATTTAAAATATAGAGAATTCTGGTAACAATTAATTATGATTTTCAATAGCAAAAATAATGTATAGATTTATGAAAGAATCCTTCTTGTTTTAATGCCGTTTTCTCAGTCAGGGATGGTGTTAGGGTTGTACCTAGCTGGAGACTGAGACTACAACTTAAATTGCAATTAATGCAGATCATCCTAAAACTATATTTAAGGTCTGTTTCCAGATCAAAAGTGATACTCTTCGAGATGGTAGTGTTTTAAAATTTACGATCTTAATTTTGCTACCCTTATAATAACTCAGCCCCCATTCCATTACATAGGATTGTTTCTCAATGCAATTTAGTGTTGCAAGAACCCTACTTTTCTTGAATATATTGTATGTAATTAGCTGGATCTTATTTTATGTTCTTATTAGTAGTTATAGAAGATAGTTTTCACTCTACGATGGTTCATTGATAGCTTAGGTAAAAGCACGCTTGGTCGATAAGTAGGGTGTCACGTTTGTCACAGGTTCGAGTCCCAGTCGGGTTCATCTCTGATAGTGTCCTTGGATACAGAACAAGACGTTCAAGTTAGCTTTTAGATTTTTATACAATCTTCGAATACCGTACTTGTAGGCCTATAGGAAGTGTAGAAAGAAAGTAGTCTGTCATTTAGGACATTTTATGACTAGAAACAACTGAAATGTTTAAATTAGAAGTATTACTGAAACTGACTTATTTTAGTAAATCATATTGTGAGATATGACTTTAAATCAAATAATGGTTCAATGTCCGTTTTATCATCTGATGACGATATCAGGGATGAGCATTTGTGACTCTTAACTGGTCCGGCTGGAAAGCACATATTGAAAGAAAAGGGTCAAACACGGTCCATGTCTATTGTCTATAAAACAACAATTATAAGCCTATGTACTATCTAAATCTAATTGGGGGCTTATTATGAGCACGATTTGTTAGAAAAATCGTGTTTCAAGGACAGGATTTCACAAGGGCGAATCACTAAATAGTACTCGTAATAGTCATTGCTTCAACAGCATTTGATAGGCATGCAAGTTTTTTTATAATCTCGGTTACTATAAGTAATTAACATTGTAAGTAATTCTAATGTGAATTAGAAGTGTAAGTGAAATCTATGTAGGAATACTCGAGTAATTTATTGACTTATAAATAGCTGCATAGGTCAGAGTTAGGTTGAAGTTTGTTTAGAAAAGTTCGACGAGAATAGATATAACTTAAATTAGAGCATTAGATTTTGAAGTGAAATAGAAAAGTAGGTTACCTAACATGTGCAAATATAGGAAGAAAAGTTTATTTAGCGATATTTTAACAATTTAATTGTGATCGACAATTGAGAATTTTGCTTCAGTTTTGTCGTTCGGCTCTGACGTAAATTAATCTTTAATCCCATATAGGCCGATATGTGCTACTATTTAGAGGTTAGATGGTGTACTTGGTAGCATACTTATTATTATTATTAGGAAACCACGGGTTTGATTCACAGCGGGTTCATCTCTGACAGTATTTTTACGGGCACAGACTTTTCAGCTTCATTGAAACCAAATAGTGTATAAATGCGAGTTTTTTGCGGGAGGGGGGGGGGAGGGATTGGATGTTAGACTTTACCAACGCGTCACTTCTATTGGCTGTGAATTGTTTCAATTGTTTTGCCACGGCAGAAGAATGGAGTCCTGAGTTGAAGATGTCCAACATTGTTTGAGACCATCTTCTCGATAAAGGGATTGCATTTGCACAGTAAAACTTCTCTTTTCTGCTCTTGCCAAGGCTTAATCTAGATTCAACACCATACCATGCGATGTCAGATAATAGAAAATTCGAAATAATGACTCATTTGATCTAAATTTAAGTAGTTTAAGTACTGTAGTTTAAATAGTTTTAAAAGTTCTACTTGTAAGTAACTAATAAAATGGAAGCTTGACCATGGGTATCAGAGACTGGGCTTTCTGAAAAAATAAAAACAGCTGATTAACAGTTGACAAATTATGTTGATCGAAAGATCTTTACCAAAGTCAAAGCTGAGGAATTGAAATGAAGTTCATATATAATTTGAAATCATCAATATAGGAGGTCAGAGTCGGAATGCTGCAACTGAAGTATAAATTAATCAATGAGGATTTAACTTCCGGTTCCTCACCCGAAGGCGCTGTCAGGGATGTCTCAAGAGCGATATACAAGTACAGGCAGCTTCAAACCACCAGAACACTCCTCAAAATGCATAGACCAAAGAGAAAGCGAGATCAAAATAGTGGAAGTCTGGTATCCAAGGCAAGAATGTCTGTTTGAACAGATCTAAGGTTGGCAGAGAGTTGTTTTTAGGCTAGACCACTGCTGGTATTTAGACAGTTTAGCTAATAATTGGTCAGCGTGAAAGTCCTGGGTCTTTCTTTTGTTACCAAGCCTCTAAACTGCGGTACCTGCGTTAGTCGCCTCTTATGAATAAATTTTTGAAGTTTAATGTCTCACGTTTCTCAACCCACTCAAGAAAATTTAAGGATGCAGCTAAAAGGTTGCGATATGTATTTTTAAAATAACTATTCAACAATTAGTAATGTAGAGGCAACATTTGCAGTCACATATAATTTAATTAATTAGAATACCGTAATAATTAATTCAAATACTAAAATTAATCAGGCATTAGAAAACATGTTGACATAGCAGTCATGTTCGGATTCTATTTATTCTATAACATCTATGGGAGGCGGCACATTGCATGTGCACAATTTGGCGCTGGAAGCTCAAATGAAAGGTAACCAATGTTATTCTGGGAACAGTCGCGGATGGTAGTCGATGGGAATATCTTCGGAGCCGAATTCTTAACGGAGTTGTCTTGAGTCGCGTAGCGTGACGCTGTGCGGATTTGTGATAATGTCAACGGTATTGATGTAAACCTTTTCTGAAATTTCTCTTTATTTAATAAACTATATTTTATATACTGTATATATTATGCTACACCTACCTTTAAGTACCTATTCAATATTGTAAATTTAAGTTCTGTACCTAGAGACAAATTTTGAGCTTCTCATAGAACTTTCTAACTTTCATATTATTTTCTACATAGTTTGTATGTAGTGGAATTTAGTTTGGCTTGCAATCATGATGAGACATTCCTGTAGTATGAGTGCTGAAAGCAAAATATATAATCAATACATTTTAGTTACGATAAAGCTTGTGTACTGTACAGGATAAAAAAGGAAAATGCTGTGCAAGCAACAGGATACCAGTTTAATAGAAAATTTTAGTTGCTCTATTTCAATTCTTGATGTAATAGTTTTCTTTCATTTTGTAAAAAAAATCTCATCCATTGATCATTTGTTCGAAAACTGAACCAATGGGAAGCCAGAAATCCAACATATCTGAAAATTAAAATGTTCAGAACTGACATGTAAACACTCGAGCTACTAACTAATTACAATTGGAGTTGAGCCCAATATGCAAAAGGCTGGTGAGAAAAACTGGTGATATCAATTTATTATATGCAGAGTACTTTGGTAAAAATGATTCGAAAAATGATTCTCATGAAAACGATGTTATTTAATGGCTCTTATTTCCAAGATTGTGACGATGTTCTAATTCACTGTGTTATGTCATGTTGTATGCAGGCTGTTCTATAGTATAGTAGAGAGAACTTGATTGGTGGGCTAAAGTCCTAATCCGAGAAGATGTCAGAAGGTCCGGGACGCGGTGGAGGGGGGCGCTATATGAGGCCCCGGGGGCCTGAGGGGAGAGGGGGTGGAGTGAGGGGAAGGGGAGCAGGACCGGGAGGGGGCATGGAGCATCACGGGCCCCCACCATTTGGACTGCCGCATCCACACGGGGCTGAATATAGACCTAATCATGTAAGACTGTGTCCATCAATTAGAACACCTTAATTATTAATCTTTAAAAGATATAAAATGTCGTCAAATTTTATATAATTCTTGTTAGAAATTTTAGGTAATTTCATTACAAGATCCCTTTCTCCACCATTTTCTAGATAAATCTGCTTTTAGGACTGGCAGCACCTCAATATACATCAGCTAGCAGGTACATCATTATGTTTTTGTAAACGTTGTAAACGTTTTCATATAACTGCACAAGCACCGCACAATTAGCATAAGCCTATTCAGTATTCACCCTATCAGATATGTAAGTTATTTGCAAGAAATTAATTAATGAGCATTAATAAATTCTTTAATTAATGAGACACTCTCAATTTCTATTGTTAAAAATGTGTAAAATTAGAGTGCAATGTCCTGCGCATCTCTTACACAAGACACATTACAAATGAAGAAGTTTTAAATAGGATGGCAACAACAAGAATTATATTAAAT
>JAQFZF010002180.1:0-12765 GCA_034695365.1 Enchytraeus norvegicus
CGATTGTGTTGAGCCGTCTTGAAGAGAAGCCCTTTGGGCTTCTGAACCTTGACGTTAAACACACTCAAACCTACCTATTAATAGAATCCGATCATCCTAAGTCCTGATAAATTTGAATAAAATTCTAATCTTAGTCTCTGTCGATCTCTATCTCTCTCTCTCTCTCTCTCTCTCTCTCGCCCTATCTCGCCCTCTCTCTCTCTATCTATGTATCTAGTGTACTGTCATAAAGGCAGGTCCAGGGTACAAATTGTTAGTCACAGTCTGCTTTTGCACTTGGTAATGAGCACTACATCGACCAACCAGTTGTTATCATCCAAAGGTTTTCTGCCGTTGTCACGTCAAAACATGTAGCCTTTAGTTTATGAAACTATGGCTTCTGAGTTGGTTCCTCGTTATCTTCTTCATTATCTTAGTTAGTTGGTTTTTACGAAGCACGTGCAGTTTTCCGTTTGACTTTTCTCAAGTTTTCCGAACCCAATACGATAAAGAGATAGGCTAAATGTAAAAACTCTGTGCAAAAAGGTGCTTAACTAAAGTTCTCTAAGTGCAATTCACTGATTACAAACTTGAGATGAGGCAATGAATTTTAAACTATCAATCTACCAATGCGAATTTAGCGTCCGTTTCATCATCTGACGACATCATAAGGGACAATAATAATAACAGATTAATGACAGCAGACTAATCAACTATAATACCAAACAAATAAACTCAACAAGTATGGCAAAATAGTGCTGAAATGTCAATCTGCGAGAAATAGTCAACTTAATTTTTGTCTTAATTTCTTCACCGGTCTGGTCGAGTATCAATAATAAACCTGTTAGATCTAATGATCTAAGTCAGAACTGGTGCAAACTTTTGAGCCGAGGGCCGCATAAAACTTTCGATAGGAATGGAGGGACGCCAAATTGTTTTGACGGCCCTCAAATCAATTGTATACGTCTCAAAATTTGTAGTATTAATTTTTGTAATCTGCTTCCATGTGTCAATCTGTCATGGATGCAAGTACAATGAAGTACAATAATTTGCAACAATTGCAAGGGAAAATATAGAAAATTTGTGTATTTTTCCAGTCGAGAGAACTATAAAAAAATCTACTACATTTTCTCTCAACTTTGTAGTTCTTTTAAGACAAATATTGCAAATCAGTTACCTCTCTATGAATTTTATTCAGCGTCCGAAATAACTTTAAGTTCAAATGAATCTCTATTATTCAATTTTACGAAAATTACGGTACCAAAACTGAGAAGATATTCTTCATTTAAAACACTTTTTGATTAGTCTTAATATCTTTGCAAGATAAATATGTTGACTAAATTGTAATAGCTTCAATTGAAATTCATTAAAGCTTATACTCGATACTATCATTTCATGAACATACAACTGCTTTATTGAAAATAGTTGGCCTGCCGTACATTATTCATAGTCGCCGGAGGCTCGAGGGCCGCCAATAACGGTCCCGAGGGCCGCATGCGCCCCGCGGGCGCCGTTTGCCCAGGGCTGATCTAAGTCAATGTTAAAATTAATGCTATAGTTATAATGACGCGATCTAGGATTTTTTGTAAGATCATATTTCCGCAATATTTAGAAAATCGTTGAAACCTATCGTTTTCAGAATATCGAAATATCTGGTATATATAAAGTTTAATCTTTTAACAATTTGAACGTAGATTTATCCTACCCAGACAGTTCTTACCCAAACTTGTCCATTGACCTGACACAAGCTAATCTATGCTCGACGCTTTGATTTTTCGGTAACAGAATTGTTGCAATGCTGTAAGTTACAGTAAGTTGCTGACAACAAAAGGTATTTCTTTTAACAAGTATTCACCCCATTGGCAATTACGCAGAAGTCGCCATCGCAGGCGGCGATTTAAAATATTGTATTTTGTAGTCACGGAACAGTGCAAGTTAATCAAATAAAAGTTACAAGATTTCATCATATTCCAGAGCTTAAGAAACAAACTAAGTGACTAACAAGCAAACTATATTTAATGCTGCAAAATAGTCAGAAATTGATCGGATTAAAACAAAAGATAATGTCAGAAATGGTCAAATGGAACATACTAAAAGTTTAAAAACATTATTTACAAAATATTTATTGGTAGAGAAAACATGTTGCATTGTAACAATTGAAATAGAGTGCAATATCATAGTTGAAAAAGAGTGCATTGAGTAGTAGAAGTGTAGTGCCGACAACTATGCAATACTGGAATGACTGTGCGAACTACCATGCCTCCAGATATACCTGCCAATCCAATGCAGTATCTTCCAGATCCTTCTCTTCCTTTCTCAATCTTTCCACCTCCAGTGCTATTTCCTTCGCTTCTTCATCCTGCACGGCTTCAAATCCTCCATCTTTGCTTTCCTCCCCAAGTATGTCATAAGAACCCACCTGCTCCCAATCCTGATCTTCGGACTCTGGGCTAAGAGATTCCGCCTGTACCGGACCTCTTTCCAGAGGCCCTTCCTCAATCACATACAGAGCTCGTCTAGAGTAGCCACATTCGTAGAGACGAGAATCATAACTCATACTCATGGCCCTATCAACGTGAGGGAGGCCGTGGGTTCGGTACCCCGGCCCGGCATCATCGTCCCTCTCCAGCTGACTGAGGTGAGAGGTCAGGCTAGACTGGGACCATCCCGGTGAAAGGTCGCCACTAGCACTACGGGTTCGCTCCAGTTCAGCGATCAGGTCAGCACGCTGACGTTGTAGACTTAGAAACTCGTCCGCTGAACAGCGAATCGTTCTCGCCATCGGGACACAGCCCTCTTGATCCACTGTGGTGGTGGCAAGAGGAGTTATGGGATCAACCTCATCACATGATTGCAGTTGCGTTTGAAGGTCCTCATCCAACATCATATCTACAGCCTCTGAGAATACATCACTGGCCATACTCTCCGAGATCCCTAAGAACTCAGAACTCTGCGGCATTTCGTAGTCTGATATATCCGGACCCTCTTCTTCCTGGTCAACCCCTAGTTGACCTTCGTCATCTTTCTGGATTTCAGATATAATGATGTCTTCTTTATCTTCAGATGGTTCAGCGATCGAACACTCAATGGGAATATTTTCTTCGTTTTCATCAGTTGAACTATACTCTTCATCGCTGCCAGTTTGCGCCATTTCAGCGTCAACAGATTCCGTGGCACTGAAGATGATACTCGGAACTTTTCCGAAGCTTACTGGCTTATCCTCTGTATTGAGCTGATCTTGCTTGATTTTTCCACCTGCTTCACTATCATTTTTTTCCTCTTTCTCTTTCCTGGCTTCACAAGTCTCGTCCTCGGTGTAGGCTCTCTCTTTGGATTCAGATTCCTCCTCAATTGCTCTGTCAACATTTTTATCCTCAGTATCTGTCTTACTATCAAGCACGTCCTCACTAGGTTCTTTATCGGCTGGAGTATTTTCTTTTCTTTTCAACTGCTCAATATCAGGTGCTTGACTTTCATAACCAGTAGTGTCATTATCTATGTCGGCCTCAGATTGTCTTTCTGATTCCAATGATGTTTCCTCTTCATTAGCTGCGTCAGTATTTTCCAACAATTCTTCTTGCTTCATATGACTATCCATTGATGCATCATACACTATCGCTGTTTCCATTTCCTCTTCGTGATCGACGGCATCTTGCGTACGGATTCGTTCCCGTTCTTGACCTAAAACTTCAGAGCGTCCTTCTTCAGACTGAAGCTGTAGAGATTCCTCGTACGAATTCTCCGTTTGAGTATATTCAGCCGCTCTGGCATTGATATCCATCATGTAAGCTAGCATCGCAGCTTCTGGATCTGGCCCACCTACAGCTTGTATCCCAATCTCACAAAATGTCTTTCCATCCTCACCGGTTTGGGTTGATTCGTTCATATCGACGTCATCCTTCTCAATCACGTCCTTCTCAATCAAGTCATTCTTTTCTGGGATCTTGTCCATTTCTTCTTTTTCAATCTCTTTATTTACATCACCAGGTTTATCTCTACTGATAAAAGCGTCCGTGGTTTCTAATTCAACTACAGCCATGTCTGAATCCATTTTCCCTTCTTCATATTCTGCTGGATGTTTCTCTTCAGGCGGAATTATTTCAGAGCTAAGACGATGTTTACCAGATGAAAGCAGATTTTCATCCTTTCTTCTCTCAAACTCTCGTATGACTGTCCCATAGCTCTGTCTGAGCTTAGGATTCACTATGGTAGGGTATCCACTCAGAACACCCGTCATCGGGCGACCTATGCCGAACGAGGCATATATGATATCCGAGTGCCCAGACCACAAATCAGTAGCTTGTATGCCGATATCTCGACTTCCAGTAGATGCTGCATCATCATCGTCTGTCCACAACATCACATCCTTCACGTCGAGCTCCAATTCATGAGTACGTTCCAGTCTCTTCTTGAGATTGTCCTCTATATTTGAGATAACGTTATTTTCTCCAACATCCTTTTCTCGACGAAGAATGGGTGTCTTCTTTTTTTCAATTTGTGCTGCTGCAAATTTCTCCTTCATTGACTTCATGTCATAACTGCCGTAACCTAACTCATCACGAAGAGCCACAGCTACATCTCGAGGCTGTGGTTCAATATCCTCGTCAGGTTTAGCCATCACCTTTTCCTCTGTTCTACTGATGCTTATAGTTTCTACTTCTAGCTCAGTTAAGTCTTTACTCGTAACACTAATTGCAGATTGATTGATCGGTTTCTCCAAGAGTAACGTTTTGCCAAATCCTGCAGCTGTCTTTTGGACCCCTGTTGTTTGTACCCCTCCTTCTATTGAGACTATGCCTGATTCTGAAACTTTCAACTCCTCAGAACATATCTTTTCCTTTTCAGATGTCCCTTCAACAGGAGTAACTTCCGCAGATGCTCGTTTAATGGAACGGACATTTCTACCTCTATCCATTAGCTGCCTCCCTTTCGGAGCAATAATATGCTCCTCCACAGTTTTAGTTTCAATCTTCTCAACGAATCTTCTTTTTGTAATTTTCCTGCGGGGTTGTTTTTTTTCTATTCCTTCTCGTCGAGATTGATCGGTTACTATGTCACTGGTTTTGCCTGTGGTACTTGCATCTCTTCCATCGCTAACAACAGAACTGCTCATATCGTCAATTTCTCGATTGTCTGATGTTACGGACGTCTCACGTCCGAGACTTTCAATTCCATCTATTGTCGCCCGTTTAGTATCTTCAGTCTCATAATCTTCTGTTACATCAACGGATGGTATACCAATGGTAATGGCAACAGCTTCTTCCACATCCTCCTCTTCCATTATAGCATGCATCATGACGTCTCCAGGCTCAGACTCTTCAGAGGAGCTGCTTTCATCAACGAATTTCATCTCTTTGACTAAAGCAGTATCTTCGATCTTATCGGAAGCACGATGTCCTTTTCTCATTTGTTCATCCGCTTTGACTGATTCACGAGAATAATGGGCTGGACTTTCTTTGACACTAGATACAGAAGCATCTGAAACAGTTTCCGATATATCTCTTGCGGAAACCTCAATTTTTTCCTTTGAATTCCCTCTAGTAGGCGTAACTTTTGAAGACCTTTTGGCAGCAACAGGAGTTCTTTTTATTACCGCCAATTCTTCATTTACTTTGACGGCGTCTTCTTCATGTTTGGCCTTTGCAGATTTACTAACATGTACGACTGTCGGGGGTGTCTCAAATTTCATTTCCGCAATTCGTGCAGTCCGTCGTTGGACATCCGTTTCAGTCTCAGTTTCACTGCCGCCATCTGTTGGAAGATTTATTGTTGATGCATCAGAGACGTCCAGAGATGGTCCTGTGACAGAGTCGCGTAATCCATCATCTTGAAGGGTAGAACTCAGAGCTTCTGAAGAATAAGATGACGTCATAGCGTCCTTGTGTGTTTCAGTCGCCTTTCTGCCTGGTCGTCGGTCGACGACTTTGCCACGGCTTGGGATTTTACCGGGTTTTTGTCGTTGTGACTCATCAACCCTGGGACTAGTTCTCGATTGGGATGACGTTCTGGATGATCCTGCAGATTCCGTCAACAGCTTTACACCGGTGAGTCTAGCAATCTCAAGCATCATGCGTTTCTGTAGTTCTTCAATCTGCGCTGGACTTAGCCGAATGTTACTGGCGGCTGGGTTCTCCATCAGTGATTTCTTCAGATTCTCACCGATGATTGCAGCATAGTAATAACTACGTTGTTCAATCGGAGCGTCCTCAAGCTGCTTTACTTTTTTTTCAACGGTGGCTGGTACATTTTCCTCCAGATTTGAAATAATACTTAATCTCTTCTCAGCTTTTCCCACGTGTGTGTCGTCATCTTCCGACTGAATATCCTTCATTCCTTGAACAATCATTTCTAAATAATCCTTTCTAAGTTTCTCCATTCGCATATCCCGTGGAATATCTGGATCTGCAAGTTCATAGTAATTGTGCAAGATTAAATCAACTGCATCAATGCTTGGAATTCGATCTTCTTCCAACTCCTCCTGCTCAGATTCATCTGTTTGCATAGCAATGTAACTCGCCGCCGGCCCGCTACTTGGGGTACCCAGAGAACCACTGCCCTGCGATGAGGACTTAACGAGTCTGCTCATTTCAGCAGCGGAATTTGGAACTGTACTGGTTGTACTTCCACTTTGAAAAACGCTGTCACCAGGGACAGCAGTGGCATTTGACGCACTTCCAATCAAGGATAACCTCGCTACTTCAGGAGCAGCTGGCCAATTGGTCGCACTGCCACTTTTGATTGGAATTGCTATATCAGCTACAGCGGTGATTTCTGAGGTCTGACTTCCACTCTTTTCTGGTTGTACTTGAGGAGTTGATGAAGAGGCTATCTGTAGAGCAGCAGCAACGGCAACGGCTTTGGCGTCTAGAAGTTCATAGAAATTCTTCATAATAAGATCAACCGCATCCAAACTCGGAAGGCCCGTTGAAATCTCCGACTCGCTGTCCACCAAGGAATGCGGTGACTCAGTTTCAGACAGCTTTTCACTGCGAAATGTTTTCGAAGGAATCTTTTGCGGACGACCCTTTTGGCCTCTTGGCTTTGTAAAACGAGGACTTCTTATAACGAAAAGTTCATCTTCGCTTAAAGTTGGAGAGTCCCTATGTTTAGTAGATAAGTTTGGGGCGAGCTTTGATGTATCCATGGCCTCACTAGTGTCCGTCGTCAGCAGCTTCGCCGGCTCAATATTGATGGTGTTCACTGGTTCAACATTGATGGTCTGTTCTGGCATGGTAACTAGAGCCGCTTTAGGGACAAATTTGGCTGGCATACCAGTTGCGGTTGCTTTTGGGACGGGGACATTGCCGAGTATTCCAATTAGAGCACCAGAAATACCAGCTGGAGTAGGAACTTTCTTAGCTTTCGGAGCCTTTTTATCCTGCGATCCTCTAAAAGTCGATTCTAGCACTGCAACTGTATGTTGGACAATACCCTTATCGGATGATGTTTTGGTGGAATCGGACTTTTTCGACACTCTACTAACACTCTCTTTTAGTGATTCTATTTCCCTTAATAGTCTCTCACACTTTTCCTCAACGGTCTCCTCTTTCTCTTCAACTTCTATATCAATATCTTTATCAGACGTTGTCCTGTCAGTCTTCTTTATCGATCCTGACTTCGATTTTGCAGCTTCAATTGATTCTTGACTACCTCTCTTCGAACTGGACTTTTTACCAGTCTCTTTGGTGTCCTTCCCAGATTTCGAGTCCTTCGAACTAGACGACACAAGTTTTGAGGCTTTCTTTGAGGAAGATTTACTGGTCTCCTCGCTCAACTTTGTGCTTTGAGCCTGCTCTTTGAAACTCTTGTCGGATTTCTTAGTTTTCTGCGCAGGAGTTTGTGGTGGTGATTCGCTTTTCGCAAGTGACATATATAATTTCTTGTGAGTTGGTACGTCTCTTCTTCCAGATGCCGAGTCAGCAAATGGTTTTGAAGACGTTTTCATCTGCCGTCTGAGCATTGCAGGATCGTGTTCCACTTCGCTCGTGCTACTATCCTCTAATTGCCTCCTCTGCAGATATTCACCACCTTTCCTATTCCTTGCATGACTTCTTTCATTCTCACTTTGTAATTCCGAAAGAGACGATCTGTCCGAATCTCGATCCACTTCCCTTCCTCTAGGATTTGAGACAGATTTTTCCAGAGGAATTTTTGTTCGTCGACCTTGTGCCAGCGGTTGAAATTCCTGACTCCTAACTCTTCTCATTTCCTTTTGACTAACTGTTTCTTGATAGTAGTATTGAGCCATTGCCATACCTTCACCAGTCGGCTTGACCTTCTTTACCCTACCACTCTTCGAGTAATATTCTGCCTGCTGGTCATACACTTGTCTATAACCCTTGGTCAAAACTTCTTCAGAAGCAAACTTATTCGAAGTTTTCTTCAGTGCTCGATTTGTTTCTGTGATTTTTCTCTTCGTTGATTTTGGTGATCTTTTTTCTGCTCTGGTAGCAATTGCCGCCGCTGCAGTTCTTTGCACTGCCCTGACATCTACGTCTTCACTGTCTGAACTATACTCGACGATCTTCAGGCCACGCCTCCGGTACATCTCCTCAATTTCATGCATTTTCATATCAGTCATCGGACTCGAGGCCTGAATTCCCTTATCCTCGCATTCTTCTTCGACTTCTTTGAACTGTCCAGGTCCGGCGCCCATCTTCTGCCGTTCGACCAACTCCTGGATCTCATTTAGACTTCCCATGGTCTGAATGCATTTCTCGTTGACGTCCACCATTTCCTGGAGGTCTGCGTCGTTCACGCTGCCCACGGATGACTTACTGAAGCCCCTCTGAGGCACAAGCTCTTCGATACTGCCTCCACTGCTGAGGTACCTCTCATACTGAGCCTCCAGCTCTTGAATTCTTTCCTCATTCATATTTCCCTGTGTCTTGATGGACTTCCTGCCGGTGGCATCCATGATTAACACCTAGCCTTGCTATAATTATTTGTTCAGTAATTTAGCTCAATTGAACTATCTAGTCTGATGTACATGTAGTTTTTTGAAGTTTGTAATAATTTGTAGATATATTAACAAAATTTGCTTGGCACAGTTACCATCAGGAGAGTAGATATATAAAATTATAATTTTGCTGAAATATGAATTCAAAACATAATATTATTATTATATTATACATCTCGTTCTTTAAAGCTAACAAGCTAAGTTTAACGCCTGTTTCAATATCTAAGGATACTGTCAGAGACGTAGCAAGAGAGAATGATGGAACAGAAAAGACTCATGGACTCGACCTCGTGGCCCCCTGCTTATCAGGCAAGCTTACTATCGACAAGGCTATCCAACCGGGATGCATATTATATTATTTTCGTTAGGCTTATGCCTTATTATGTAGAATATTATTTTATGAGAATTATGTGTAGATCACTATAATTATGACATTTCTTGCTGTAAAGGCCTAGGCCTAATTTAAAATGTTGCTGTTAACCTTCAGGCATTGGCTACTTCATTGTAAACATGGGCCCCGACTATTTATCTAGGTGTGTGGCGCAGCGGTTATAGTGTAGCCCAGTTATATAGAAGCTCCATCCGCTCTTCACCTTCGCCTTGAAAGGAGAAACCGACGTTAAACAAAATTTTAGGCCAATACGGTAAAAATGATTCCTTAACACATTCTATGAATACTAGTAACCTAGCTTCATAAAATACCAGCGTTCACTACAATCGGCCATAAAATTTAATCATTCGTTCATTGGCCTTGGCTAAGTTGGCTTGAACGTTTGCCAAAACTATTGGGCAAACCCATAAATATTTTGTCTTCTCTATTATCTTTCTTGCACTGCCCGATAGCAGGTCCGTGCACACATTCCATTTCCAAAGACATACTCCCTATGGACCTATCTCTTTATACACGTACCTTGCACTATTAGACTAGTTGATCTGATCACAAGGCTTTTGGTCTACAGATAAGACAATATCACTCTTTGAAAACAAATTATGGCTTCTGAGGTGATTTTTCGGTACCTTCTTCAGTTCCAATGTTGGGTTTTAGGCCAACAAATCTGCCTGAATTGTTATCGAATTCCATAGAATAATATAGACCTATATTTCGAAGAGTAGGCTACCAAAGCCACAATTTTTCATCTAAGAAATTATTGACATGTAGATTGCAACTATCGATATAAGCGCCACTGTTAAGAACTAGCCTATCCAAAATAGTCTATTTGTCAAATATTGTACTAAACTTCACAATTTATAATTAAAGACGCAACGTTAGTCGATCTGTGATTCGAATTGTATTTGACATCTATTGTTCGATATGCAAGCCACTTGCACATTGTATATTCAGTTCCAATAATATTAATATTACAATTGCTTTCCACCTGGTTCGCAGCACTTAACTGCTGATGGGATAAAGCTGTAACAAGCTTGAACTAATTTTGAAACGGAAGCTCGATTGTGTTGAGCCGTCTTGAAGAGAAGCACCTTGTGCTTCTGAACCTTGACGCTAAACGCACTCAAACCTACCTACTTAGAATGTGTAAGCATTCTTTCCTTCCGATGCGCTATATCAGCTACACTGTAACAGTTAGCAATACAACTGGTCAGCAGTTTACAGGAGTTACACCTCTGAGAACTGAACGCTGCAAAAGTTTCGTAGCCAGGATATTTTATTGGGGAGTGAGCGCGGGAGTGGGGAAATTGTGCAAAATAACTCATAGTACTTGTAACAGTGTAATTAGTTTTCGTATGGAGTAAAATGCATACAGCATAGCTAAATGGTATGCTGAGGTACCTAACATGCGCACAGCATAACCGGTTTAGCTTCATTAAAGGATGTTGAGTTGTTGACACTTGGCTGTGACGGACTTGGACGAGACTTAAACACATGGCATCCAGCTTTACTGGCAAGTGTGTTCGGTGGCGTTTCTGAGCGGTGGCATGGGGTGGTCATGGCCGGCCAAAATGAAGGGCTAGCCACCCCAGTGGCCACCCCAAAAATGAAAATGGTCTCCATGTCTTCAATGTATGGAAACATAAAAATGTAGCACTGGCCCCCCAAAATTTTGCTTGACCACCCCTCCTGGCCACCTTATTCTGCACAAGCCAGAATCGCCCCTGAGTGTGTTGAAGACTGAGTTATGCACATGCAACCTTATTGTTTATGCACAATGAAATAAAAGCAGTAGATTGATCTAATGATTGATCGACTCATTATTTAATTGATTCACTGTTTCATTGGTGAGGCTCCGTGGCCTAGTGGTAGCACGCGGTCTATGAAACAAGACGTAAAATTTCAGCTGCATCCTTAAGGAAGCTTTACTCACCATTTCAATTCGTTGTTTGGTTGGTTGATTTATTGTTTGCTTCATTGATCTGAATGGAAAAATATATTTAATGTGAGCGAGGGGTGGGGTCGTCTCCCCTCCCCTGTAATCTACACCAATTAAGTCTGACGTAGCTGCTCATCGGTAACGTTACGGACGATCACGTTACAAACTATCACGTTACAGACGATCACGTTACAGGCGATCACGTTACAGACGATCACGTTACAGACGATCACGTTACAGGCGATCACGTTACAGAAGATAACGTTACAGACGATGACGTTGCAGACAATCACGTTACTTAAGATCACGTTACAACCGATTATGTTACAGACGATGACGTTACAGACGATTACGTTACAAACGATCACGTCAAAGACGGTAACGTTACAGAAAATCACGTTACAAACGATAACACAAACGGTAACGTTACAGGCGATCAAAGACGATCAGGATTAGAAGTAGACGCAAGGGAAAGGGCACAGCAGGTTTGTGATGTCGGTGGTGGTGTAATTGATATACTTGTAGTTAGCAATATATCAAGTTAAATCAGGGGCCCCATCCCCCAAGCTTGATGGAGCGCCCCCTCCAAAAAGAGCCCAATATATGGTGGTCCCCCCAAGCTCTTCATTTTAGGTAGTCACAACTCCCCCCCCCCTCCCAGCTTCAATCATGGAGCGAGCCGCTCAATCACCCCCTAACCCAAATGGGGGCCCCTGAGTTAAATTACTGTGCTTTTACCATCAACGTTAATTTCGCTATTATGGTGTTGTTGATACGCTGACCGCAGTATGTACATTTATAAAAAGAATATTTCCTTGATACGTACTGGTAGATTGTTAGAATTACTATCAAACTTTCCGAACTGTTTTGGATTTCAGTTATACAGCTTCTAACAGGCTATAGATGCAGAACCAGCGATCGGTTGGGAGATGGATTTATTGACAGGATTGGGAATGTGAAATCCCTGATGGTGCGAATGGAATTCAATTTCTGACATATATTGGCTACGTTTATAGCAAAGGTACATACAGACAGATGCATTGAAATTAGCTAATAAATGGCATCATGCTCGACATCGACCTTCTATCTAATTATCTCCAAATATCCATGCTAAGAAATAAATTCTTATCAGAAGGGGGCTATTAACGTCTGTTTCCGTACCACAAGTATACTATCAGGGACATACCCGATTGGAACTCGAATCCGTGGTCTCCTTCTTACCAAGCAAGTATGCTGCCGAAGAGGCAATACAATCTAAACAAACTATCTCGCTCATTCTTTCTATGATTTACCATCTCGTTCATTGAGAGCACATCATCGCACAAATAAATATAGCCGACCTTGCAAAGAACTTAATGATTTCTAGATTTCATAGATATCTAATACTCACCTAAAACTCATCTCTTCCCACCCTAGATATGCCCTAGCAGACTTTCTTGCCTTGGATAACGGACTTGCACTGTTTTGGATCTCGCTTTCTCTTTCGGCTTGTGCATTTGC
>JAQFZF010002181.1:0-12765 GCA_034695365.1 Enchytraeus norvegicus
GGAGACAGAGATATTTGGAAAACCATGACCGTCAAAGCTGGGAACCGGCAGGACACCTGAAAGAAGAAGAAGAAGAGGATTAGTCCATCATCCGATTTTCTTAAAATCATTAAATTGGATTTAATATTTTCCTTTAGTTTCATGGCAAGGGTTAGCGTATGGGTAGGGTTAGAGTATGCCATACTCCTACCCTACTCCCTAACCCTAATTCAAAATTTGATGAAAAATCGGAACCACCAATAATTAGCATATCGTGGAACCATCCACTAATATGATAGATCCCCCAACAAATTCATGAAAGAGCAGTTTGTAAATTCAATGCATTATCAATTGATAATGCCAATGAGATAATTAGATGCTCGATAAGTAAAGTCACTTATGTACTATAACGCATTAATTATAACCAAAGAACAGATCCATATACAATGCATGTGCATCATCCATGAGTTATGGTGTTTTGTAGACTGTTGGTGTCATAAGGTTTTTGCGGGATTGACGATATACAAATTGAGTACTTTAGACAAGACGTGTTTAAATAACTAAATGATTTGCTATAGGCCTATTGAGAACTGTTAATGTAGAAATGCATGTGTTTAGTTAATAGTTGAATGGGTCTAAAACAAGCATCTGATGCTTCCTGACCCAGTTATGTTATGTTTTTGTTGGATGGCCGAATCGAAGAGAATACCTGAGAAGGGCAGACATGGATTCAATTCCCAGCCGAACGGTCTCTGACAGTATCCTTGTTGTGGGACAGAAATAGACATTAATTTAATCTTACTCATGTTCAGAGTTGATGTTTTAATATTAAAGCTTAATTAATTGTTTAATAAATATTTTATTAGCAGATGTTATTATGGAGAGTGAGGAGCAAATTGAACCGGATTCCTCCAGAACTTCTGAGTCAGAGAAAGAGACTGATTTATGTGCAGTTGAGGTGGTGAGAATTGTTGCTGACACCACAGATAGAAGCACGGTGCCGGATGAACATCATGAGACAGCGGATGAATTTGAAAGAATTATCACTGATGCTGAAGATGATGATATCAGTGATTATGGAGATGATAATCCTGATTATAGTGCGTATGATGAGATGGAATATGTGCCAACACTCATTGCAGAACCACCAAAGTTTTCACTTGCCGAGAACAATCATTTTGAAGTTTCATCTAGTCCTGCATTTAGTATTTTAGATCAGGTATTTAAAGTTTTACCAATATTTATATAGCCAACTCTCAGTTAATTATTTTGAAATATCTCAGATCAATCTACATCATGTTATAAAAGAACCGAGAACACAATATCTTGTCAATATGTTTTTGATTTTCTACCGAAGTAGCAGCGTGTATCCCTTGATATTAGGTATGCATCAACAAGGGCCTATTTGTGATATTATTTTGAAAAGTTCAAGAGATTTGAACTTATAATCACTGAGATATTGGATTCTGAGCGTGGGTCCTATTAAGGTCTTCATTCCCAATATGAACGGAACCTTTATCGCCACGTTGTTATAAATAAATTTCATAAATGGTAGGTAATTAAACCATTTGCATGTATGTGAACCATAATTCAAATTGCAATATAGCTTTATAATTTGAGAAATATCGTGACAAAATTGACAAAGTTATTACATTTTTATGAGACCCATACCCCCAACTGCTCGTCAGCCTATGCATCAAGCCTAGAATGCCTATCGTGCAGCTCACCAAATGTAGGGGTCTCATAGAAATGTAATAATTTTATCAATTTTGTCACGATATTTCTTAAATTTTATAGATATATTGCAATTTGGATCAAGGTTCACATACATGCAAATGGTTTAATTACCTACCATTGCGAAATTTATTTATAACAACGTGGCGATAACGGTTCCGTTCATATTGGGAATCAAGATCTTAATAGGACTCACGCTCAGAATCCAATATCTCAGTGATTATAAGTTCAATTCTCTTGAAACTTTCAAAATAGATCACAAATAGGCCCTTGCTGATGCATTAAAAAAATCAAGAGATACACTCTTATACTTTGGTAGAAAATCAAAAACATATAGCGTCCTCAGTTTTTAATAACACGGTGTATAAAAGTAACATAATTCTCATAATTTTATTAGTAGAAGAATGCAGATTATGTGGTTGAGAACTATTATGGTAGCTTACATATTATGAAAACTCAGAAACCAGTTGAAACTGTCATGCTGGGCTGTAGAACCACTGTAATGGGATTCAATAAGTTTGGTTGATCAGCTTTTTTTCATGTACTCGACATATGACAGGATGCATCTGTTTACAAGGTTTCCTTTCTTAGTTGATGTTTTTTTATTTCTCTCCCCATGATTAGACGTATTATTGCTGTTTAGAGCGCACAATGCAGCAAGCGCTTATATCTACTAATTAATCTGAAAATAAATTTGAAAATAAGTAATATAGCTGTTCAATTCAACTCAATTTGTTCATTATAATCATTCAGTGAGAATCTCTCAGGTATTTAATACAGACTAACTTGCGGTGAATAGTAATTTTATTACATTTGCTTATGCTTAATTTAATTTTTCTATAATTCTAGTTAATAGCGGAGGGAAGGCTAACGGCTACAAAATCAGCATTGCTAAAAGCTCAGTACTCAAAGTTTCATGAACAGCTTAAAATGTACGTTCAGACCTTCGTCTTAAACTTTCTTGAAGTATCACTTAAATGATTTAATGTTGTTGCTTAATGTTAAGTTTTGTTGCTTGATTTAATGTTAATGTTGTCTCGTTATGTGATTGATTTTGTCTTCTAATGTCTGTAAATAACAAATCTTAATGGAAACATTTGCTACCGTACTTTAATTGTTAGCCTTCTAGTAGGCCTACTAGAAGGCCTACTAGTAGGCCTTCTAGTAGGCCTACTTTGCAATTTAATTTCAAATTTACATTATACCCTGCATAATATACTTTTAATAAATTTAAATTTAGCACTGGTACTTAAATAATAGGCCTACATTTAGAATAAAAAATAAAAGTTTGCATTTCAAATCTGTTATCTGGGTATATCTAGGATCATTTTTTATTTGTCTCTTGATTGAAATATAACTGTAGAATATCAATTACAAATTTGTCACACAGTTTCTACAAAATTCTTGAACGACTGCATTTAAAAAAATACTCATGTAGAATTTTCCTTGCATTATAATATAACGTACATTCCAATTGTTCCTGCAATAATTATAATCTTAATTGAATTCTCAATCTATGGTTTGTTCATGTATATTGCGGTAGATATTTTATTCCTTTTTGATATTTGGTTGCAGACGTCGTTGCAATGAGCAGAATTTGCTTCGCCAGGCCAAGGATACCATGAACATTCTGGAACAACAGAAGAAGGAACTGAGCTTAGCGGAAGAATTTCCTGATAATTCTGAAGACACTGAAGTGTCGAGACTTAGAACTCAGCTGCTGAAGTATAACAATGATCTGCAGCAAACATTAGAGAGAAACTATCAACTCAATTACAGAATGGAATGGTATGTGTGTATTTTCGTGTTATTCTAGTATATGTGTCTTTAAAAAAATTCAGAGTACTTTTGAACTCTGCCCCTAATATATATAATTCTGGAGGAAGAAGTAGACATTTCATTCTTAGAAATTATGCTGGTTGGATGGCTTAACCAGCAGTACGCTATCTTGATAAGGAGGAGGCCATGGGTTTGAGTCCTAGCTGGGTCCGTCTCTGACAGTATCCTTGGATACGGAAGCATACGTTAAACTTGGCTCTAGCTTAGCTTTGATTAATCTAGTTCGTTTAACCTGTCAATTGATTCAAAAGGTTAACCAATTTGCCCATCAATTAGTTAAGAAATATTTAATTGACTGACCAATTAAATTCAAATCTTTAATGTACCAATCGCTTTGATTTTATTGCTAACAATTCATAGATCATTTACAATGCTGTTCAAAATATCTACTTTGATAATTGTAATTTTGTCTATAAAAATTTTCTTCACATTTTCATCTGCTTATAGCAGTGTTTTAGCTGATGTTAACTCTATATTTATAACGTATTGTGTTTGATTGATTTGATTTAGTTTGATGGAAGACAAGAAGATGCTTCAGAAAGAGGCAGAGAGGTTACCTATGCCTGGTGTAAGTATTCTGCTCAAGTAGGCTAATTAGGCCTATAGTAAAAAGAGAAATCAAGGACAACCTTTAAAGCAATTAAATAATATATATCGAAAAGAAATATCTTTTCTAGATATATATTAATTATTTCTGCCAATACTTACTACTGATGGTTGACAATTGCTTACGTTATCTAGCCTAATTAATAGATTATGATACAAAGCTATTCCATATCTAGAGGAGGCATATTCAAGGCTGGTTTGCAAATCTTGTTTTACGAGCCATGATTTCTTTATTAAGATGTTTCTTTCGCTGACATCCTTATATGAAGATAACCCTTATACATTGTACAGTTATACTAATTATAATTTCGTTGATTTTCACAAAGATTTTTTTCGGATAACTTGACAATTAAGTTTATTGGTTAACTGGCTGATAATAAAATTTTGACTTTTAATAATTAACAAATTAATTTTTTTATATATTCTTCTTCCTGATTGATTTATTGTCACTGTTTGGATGAGACATCCTTGACATTTCATGAGACGTCCTTGACATTGCATCGGGTGAGGAAGTGGAGTTTATATCCTCATTGTGTTGTATTGTATTGATTGTTTTAGGAATTTGATAAGAAGCGAGATGATTTGAAGCAGTCCTGCACAGAGTTAAATAAAGAGATTAATCAGAGGAAGCAGGAAATAAAAACTCTAAAAGAAGATCACGATGACATAAAGAGACAACATCATTTAAAGGCTAAAGATATGGTTGTACTAAAGGAACAGGAGAATAGTGTACAGGTAAAGTAATACTATTAGTAACTTCTGTGAGCTTATTACATAAGTGTTTTGGTAATAACAAGTTTTGGTTTCAATCAATCAATAAGTACATTCATTAAGCGCAGCTGTTGTATGGACTTTCAGAGTCAACATTAATATCAAATGCTTTTTTATGCTGTATGTATTGTGTAACATATAGGTGAATGCTACAGTCCATGTTGGTTCCAAAAACTTGAGAATTGAGACCAATGGAAAACTGCACGTGTTCGTAAAATGTGGCTAACGCAGATGCTGCACTGAAGATCACAGTGGTCTACACAATGACATCTGTGTATAGTGAATACACAAATTCCTAATAAGCAGTGGTCCAACTACATTAGTTGTTGCCTATGGCAGACTGGCAGACTTGGCTACTTTTCAAATCATTGTTAATGACTACTTCTGAGACGTAGTTAAGAGTGCTGTCTATATAAACATAATACTGATTGAATATTGTGCACTGAAATGTGGGCTTGTGAGTGATTGCAGTTTCTACATGATTGTGTAGATGTATGTATAATTAAGATTGATATATGATATTACAGCCTGTTTGTATTTTTTACGATGATTCAGTCAGACTTGGCTGCCATATATACAGAGCCTCAAAGTATTCAAAAGGAAGGAGAGAGATTACAAAGAAAGAAGAAGTAATATGTCCTCTATAAATAATTTGTTGTTAATGAAGTAATCCTTAACAAATTGGCAGTTTATTTACTTTACATGTTAATTTAAATTGTTAATGAAATGTTTCGTATATATTTAAATGGTACGAATTGCTTATAGTCGGCGGATCATATTAAACTGTGCAATATTTGTAGTAAGGTACTTAATTAGTAAATATTTATATATAGATAACCTTTTTTCTTTAAAAATGTAATACAGAAATAGGAATATTTTTTAATTACTTCACAGATAATATTTATTTGGAGCAAAATATTATGAAGACATATGGAATAATCACCTGACATTAGATTTATCTATAGTCACCAGTATTATTGGAAGTGCATCTGAGTGTCTTGCTGCTGTACTGATTTTACGTGTTAAGAATGAGCTATAGGCCTCTATTTTAGAGTGTCATTGAAATCAAACGTATACTCTCATTAGTGTTGTAAGTATGTATTCATAGTCTAAATATGATGGACGACAATTCTACTAATTATATTTAATTTAGAAGAAATTAATTTATATTGGAATATTAAATTTAAAGGACCCAATCTCTTGTTAAGTATGCGAAGGCCTAGGAAGTTCTGCAAAAGAGTCCTGTTGCTACTTTCTCGTTTCTCTGTATCTCTCGGTGCACTGCTAAATGGCAGATCCATGCATACAAGTGTAAAGTTTGTATGTCATGTTTCTTGGAGACAATTTTGTTTTCTCAGTGGTCTCTGTAACCTGTGACTGCATTAGTCGGCTTCTGCGAAACACGTGAAGCTTTCGGTCAACTGGTCTATTATTATGTTTGCGGATCCAACACAGCTAACATAATGTATCTCGTTTAATGATTTAAAACTGATGTATAACATTAATTAAGCTAATGTAATAATTTAACGCAATAATATAGCGACTAACTGTATTGTTTTATTATTTTTATTTGCCAGTGATTGTGAGAAGAAATGTAAAGAAGTGAGCAGGCAAATTAAAGAATGTCGACTGCAGCTGATTGGTCATCAGATAAAAGTAGAAGAGCTGGAGGAGAAAAAGTTTAATTTTGATCGCAACTCTAGAGAAAAGAGCACACTGAATTTTGAGAAAGAAAAGACACTACAGATTCTGACCAAAGATTTGAATTATGCAACGGAGAAGGAATCAATGCTACATGGAGACAGGTATGTTTATAATTGTGTTAGCAGATGCTTATGTAGCATAATTTAAAAGTTATTGTGTTCTCTACTTGCACCCAGTAATTTCATAATGTAACACTGTGCTCCATAAAATACCAAAAAAAGATAATAAGAAAGGAAACCCTGTAAACACATGCAGTTGACATGTGTTGAAATAAAAGAATATTGACATTTAAACAATATGGCCTTTGATTGTGCATTTCTTTCGAATTGTCAGATTTATTCTTTATGGGCCACCTTTTACACCCCAAACATTTTTCTGAGGCTACCATCCCCCCCCCCCAGATCGTTCCACCGCTACCCAATTTCAGCTGATGCTACCACCGCTCCCTAGATCGTTCCACGGGCCCCCAGGGGCTATATCGACAACTTTGAGAATGACTAGTTAATAAGCTAGTATAAGATAACATTTGTTTATGCAGGGTTGCGTTAGATATAAATATAAATCAGATATCGGAGGAACGTAATACGGCTCACGAAATGCACTCGAGGAAGCAGAGAGAGAGGGATGGAAACCTCAGAGTGCTGAAGAAAGCTGAGTTGCAGCTAAAAGTTGCAGAGGAGTCACTGGAGAGATTGCAACAGTCACATGACAAATTAACACTTGAGGTTGTAACCAAGAAATATCTCTGTTTTACTCTTAACAAGAAGCTTTTGGTTCGTTTAAAGTCAAATTTCAGAAATTTTATATGAAATGGGATTCATTTAATTTTTAAGTTGATCTAACTAGGCCTAATAAAGTCTTGGCTTGGCCTATGCATAGCTTTTTATCCTCTTCTGAAATACAGTAAATATATTTTATATTTTGAGTTTTATTTCGAATTTTATTTGTTTATGGTGTGTAAAATAAATGTGAAGAACCAATGCATTTACCATTCAAGTTGTATTTCAGATGATAATTTTTTTGTGTATCTAAATTACAATAACTTTTCCATCTGCTGTGAAAATATCTATATCATGTACTGTGATGTACCTATAGGCCTACATAGGCCAATAGATTTGCTAACTACTACTGTACTTTACCACATTTTACTGTTTCTTTAATGCAATACATAGCCTGTCATTTTAAATCATTGAAGATCTCAGTTAAGGTGTAGGCCTTCATGAATTTTATATGCAATATTTTCTCTGTTAACATTTCATAGAAAAATTCAATGCCGAAAGACGATGGAAGCAGCCGACGTAAAATTGATGAGTTGAGAAAAGAAATTGATCAAACTGCTCGAGCATTAGCAACTCAGGTTTTAACCTATTCTCATTACTTATCAACTGACGGTTTAACGTCCAATTCATCATCGGATGACGATATTAGAGACGTCTCAGATAGTATATGTCACACCACCTGGTAAACGCAGCCTGAAAGCACATATGCTGAAAGAGAAAAATGGTAAAACACGGTGCGTGTCCATTTATTCATAAAAGCAGGAAAGCAATGATTATTCAAATGAAAATATCTAAGGAGGTACGAGTTTTTAGCGGAACACTTATTACCTCATTAAGAATAATAGGTCTACTTCGAGTAAGAATTTGAATTAAATTAGGTTATACTCTAAATTTAACTTTAGTCTAACAGAAATTCTCGAACATGGGCCTAATATGAACTATAGTCTGCTTCTTCTATTTTGTTTTGAGTAATGTAAATGTAAATAGTTTATTTTGATATATTTTTTGTTTCATGATCCTTTATGTTCAAATTCTCCGCAGAGTGGTCTGAGTGCAGAAGAGACGTTGAAGCTAGAGCAGAGTATATCGGCAGGAGAAAGGCTGATCTTTGAACTCAATGACCTCAAGGTTGAAATCGTTGAACTCACAAGATTGGCATCCATTAAGGTTCTCTGCATGTTACTCTACGTGATATAAATTTGTCGTTTTAGTAATTGTTAAATGTTTATTATTTGACTACTATAATTCACTGTAATCATAAAGAGAATTGTAGGCCTATATAGGAGGCTAACTTGCTGGCTATTGTTTCAAAGTGTAGCGCCAGCATTTGCATCTTGTTTAGAATTAAGCTTTTCTTCATTCATGATGCTCGGTTAACTGATGAGTCATGACCATTGTTGATGTTATAATGATCTATCTATCTAGAGCTCTGCCAAGAGGGAGATCCTGGGAGTCCAATTCCTCGAAAACTCTCTATCACTAGATTTTCGTTTCATGACATCATATGTTTCACGTTCTCTAAATCATCTAACATTCTTACAAGACTTCGTCCTCGTCCTTTTCTTCCGTCAACCTTTCCTTCTATAATCTCCTTCATCATGCCTTCAACATGCAAGACATGACCAATCCAATAATGATTAGATAATAATAATGATAGGTATTCGGTATTTCGCACAGAAACCAATATACCTGGTCTTGGCTGAATATACTCCGCATATGTGATTTTGTTGGAAATTCTAAATGTGGTTTCTAGTGCTAATTTAATTGATTTGTAAATCCTGATATTGTACTACGTAGTGATATTGATTTGCATATTGATGCTGTGGGAATGAACATCTTAACTAAGTTTCGTATTATTTGTCTGTCAGACAGAGGAAAAGATTCAGAAAGGTCGAGACTTAAAGCAAGCTGAGCAACATTTCATCGAAATCAAACAAGAACTAATCACAAAGAATATCGTCATAGATGATAATATAAAAAGAGAACAGGAAATACTTACGAGGTAGTTGAATTTTTAATGAAGTTCATATGCATGCAGTTTTCTTGTTTGTGTATGGCTCCTCAGTGGCAGCACAGAGTCTTGTGAAACTTGTAATGTAGGTATAATTAATGAGGCGTTTATATTAGTGAACTTTTATTGTGAATGTGCATTTGTAAATGGTAATTACGACGGAATTTGTAATGTAAGCAAGCAGCATGGTAGATTGTATGTTTACATATTGAATTTATACAACGATAACATATTACGCATTACTCATGAATTATAGGCTCCTTTTCTTATTTATAAATGTGTCACAATGTTTCAGATTGAAGGAGTTTGCGAAGCTGTACAACATTATAAAGAATGAGAGAAACAAGTGTGTCAGTCTGATACATGCCAGTAATCAGAAGTCTACAGAAATGAAGGAGAAGATCAGAATTCTTCAGAATGAGATTGAGATACTTCGTACCTCAGTCGTGCACAAAGATAGGTGAGTGAAATTGTTGCCTTGAATTTGTAGGAATTCGTTAACTAATAACTTAAGTAATAATAATAAAATTCTTAATTAATCAACTTAATTTTACAGAGTATAAATTTTTCTTCATGATAATTATTTAAGTACAAAATACCATATATGAAATGTCATAATTGCAACCAACTTAATTAAACCAATGATCATTAGCATGCTAATTGTAATGTTGAATGCTATAAGCACCTGTTTAACATAAAATTTGGATATGCTGCACCTGTTTAACATTAAATTTGAATAGCCTATGCTGTCAGCACCTGTTTAACATTAAATTTATATCTGTATTTCATTTTCTATTACATAGACAGCTACAAAAGTATGTATTGAAGAACGTCCATGGTATTGTATCGAGGGACACTCTTCGTAATGATGTGTGCAAGAAACAGAAGATCATGATAGACTTGAAGGCTAAGAGAGAGCACAACATTATGAGCATATCTCATCTGGAGAGTCTCATTAAGAGATGTGAGGATGAGATGATTGCAGTGAGAAAACGTTATGAGCTCGAGGTCAAGAACAGAAATGAACGGTAAGTTTATCATTTATTTATTTATTTATTTATTTGTTAATTTATCACAACATACACACTACAAATCAGTGTTACATGATATATCAAAAGTATGCGTGAAGGGAGATGAAGGCCAGAATTGACACCTAATATTCCGATTATGTGTCTGTTGATGCTAGAAACTGGTCTGAGATAAATTTCACCTCCCGAATGCACTATCAGCGACTGGCTGAGCCAGAACTCGAAATGTGAAACATAATTTCAGTTAGTAAAATTAATAACCTAAAAACCGCAATTACATTTTGAGTGAAGCATGAATAAGTGTAGTTTTATATATCTATCATTAGGTTCGTCAAGTGTGATAACCTGACTTGAATTACAAATTTAATATTGTGCTGTTTACAATTTCATAAAGCAGCTCTTATGACAAGAGGTAGGCCCTACAAAAAATCTTCTTGCGTTGCAAATAGTATGCTGCAAAAAGTTGTATACAGTCATTACTTTCTCATCTTTTTCTTATTCTAGTTTAAATGGTTATCATGGTTTACACAAGATTCCATTCTTCATACATCAAATAGATTACGACGTGCACAGGCATATGTTTTGGCTATCTGTGTGCATAATAAGCGGTGGTTGCGTGATAATTAGACCTATTACATAATTTATTTGTAAGCATCTAGCTTTTTATATGGAATCACATTAATTCTAAATGTTCACCCTGTCCCTACTAACCATTGGTTACTTTGTAAGTAATTAACTAGTCAGCTAGATTACTTATTCTCTTGTATTTAATTTTGTTGTATTTTTTTTGTTTATATTTCAGTTGCATTGTGTATGATCCTTTAACCTATAACGCTTTGCTTGGAGCATATGACAATGATAATTTCGTTTATTTCAGAGGCATACAATTGGTTGAAAGAAATCAGGAAGTCTGTATATTTTACGAAAAGCTTAACATTCAAGGTGACAATTTTAATATTAAGTTAACTCTTTAAATTTGAGTAGGCCTACACAGAAATTTTAGTATTTCATGATTATTGACTCAGCCAGTAGCACAGTGTACGATTTGGGTTCCATAGGTTCATGGTTCAAATCCCAGTGCTCACCCATAACTGAGGTAGTCGTAAAGCCGTGAACTGACGTTAAATGCGGCTCTAGCTTTTATACACTCAGTAAATCATTAATTATTCTATTAATTAAATCATTACACCGTTGCTTTATTAGTGAATTCTATTGTCTTGGGAGGTGAACTTGGTTAAGCACATTTATTTTTACCACTATGTGACACGCAAATAGTAGTACCGTATTTAAATATCCAAAATTACTAATTCATATTAAATCAAATCTTTATGATTGTGTAAATAATAACATTAATCACGTCCGTGCGCAGTTGTTTATTGCTATTATTTCTTTATTTCTATTCTGAGATATTTGATGTTAGACCAGATAATGAGGAACGGTCATGTGGAGCTGTTGGCAAGAGAGGATGACATTAGGATCCTAAAGCTTCAGCTCTCAGAGGGGAAGAGAGCCATCGATCTTCTGAGGAAGAGTCTTCCAAACAAGAGGTCGATAGAGCAGGAGCTTGTCACTCTGCAAATACAGGTTCTAATGCTTTTCAATTTTTTAGCACCGTATTGTTGTTAGAAGTCTCTTCAATGTTTAGCCTGTTTTTATCTATATTTTTTGTACTGATATTGTGTTTTTTGCATTTCGATTAACATTTGTGTGTGTGGTATCGCTGCAGCCATACTAGAATGCTTGCATGTAATAGGCTTTGTGTGATCGAGTTGTGTAACAGCAAATGCAAAATCTTCTGTAACAATATTATTGGCAAAACAACTCTATTTAAATACATAGACGTAGGAGAATAGTACAGAACATTAGTTCAAGTACAATGAGCTTGTCTCTGCTAAAATTGAATAATACAGATATGTTTGGATGTAGGACCATACGACTCTAACATGCTATTTTTTGTAAACTTGGCCTTATAGGACGATAATGTTGTTGTTGCCCACCCGAGGATCAGCCATGGTGCTGACCCCCTCTATCTTCGTTCTTGGGAGCGCTCCTCCAGGGCTCGCCACCAGGTATCCAGCAGCTCTGCCACCTCGCAGGGATTGTTCCATAAGTCTATTGGAGTAAGTGTTGTCTGTCTTTGTATGCATTGAAAGAGGTCTATTGTGTCATGTGTTTGGTCAGAGCAAAGGCGGCAGAGTGGTGATGGGTGTTCAGAAGATTTAATTTTGTGTAAGTAGGATAAAAGGAAGGGTGACTTGTTAGTACTTAATTGTGATAGAAGGCGTCTATGATATCTGGTTAGTGTTTCTTCTGA
>JAQFZF010002182.1:0-12764 GCA_034695365.1 Enchytraeus norvegicus
AGGCCTAGTCTAAGCCTAACCCCAACCCCTACCTTAACCATAAAATAATATTTTGCACCAAAAACCATAACCTTAATAACAATAACCCTAAAATCATAATGATAATTTGGGACCGCCTTTACCAGGATTACCGATAATTCTAGGGTCATGAAGTTTAACACGCATGTTAGAGAGCCAAATCTCTTAAATAAATATCAACAATTACACACAATGTATATGCACATCGTTGGTTGGATAATTACAACAATACAGTAAGGGTTTAACGTCTGTTTAACAGGGATATTTCTACACCCCCCTACGGGGGTACAAGGACCCCCATAAATTTTTTCTGTACCCCCGTAGCCAGAATTGTAAAACCCCCCCTACAGGGGTACATTTACATTGACACATGACACTGTCAACAGCACGCCTGGATATGTTGACAGTGACAAATGAATTGCTTAGATTAAAAAAATTGCTCGCTCCGCTCGCAGTCATTTCAGGCTTTATTAAACAATAGTCTATGGATGTCGCGACCGGGGCTTCTAAAAACCTTAATGTCTTCTCTCATCGCTCTCGCTTTATCTTCAGATTTTCAATAAGTGTAGGCACCGACTTTGTCTCAAGCTTCACCCTTACAATTCTCTTAAGATTATTGCATAATTGCGCGGACCAAGAACGCAAAATGTGCACGGTATCTTAAGGAATGAAAAATGTGGATATTCATAATTGAGTGGCCCAGAGTGGGCCAATCGAACTGGGAGCCAGAGCAGACCCCCACCCCCGTTCAAATCTGCTTGGAACTGGATGAGGTGGTTGAAAATTTAACGGGGGGGGGGGGAGGAGGCGGGGGGGGTCAAGAGTTGAATCAGATGGTCTCTCAAAGAGTCAATCTGAAGGTCCATCGATGAGTCACTGTAGCCGAATTTTTACTGTATTATTGTGGTTCAATGATCATGGGCTCTCAATTTTATCAACTTGAAAGCGAAATCAATTGTTGCCAATTTTGGAATAGCCTACTATTGAATGTTAGTGAATTCTATTTGCTAGATAGCTTGGAATATGACTTGAACATTTTTATTGGCTAAGTTTATACAAGAAATTATCATATAATTATTATTAATGATCAAGTTATAGGTTATAACATACAGTAGTTATAGTTAAATACTGTATAACAAAGAGGTCAAGCCACATGCCAATATAATAGGCTACTGCATAATGTGCATATTGCACAAATATTTAAATACAATTAAACTTTTTGTAGCCAATATCACGTTGGTATTCTATAAAACCGTTGGCGGCCGGGGCTCTGCCCGGGCCCCGCTGGGGGGAGCTTAAGACACTCCCCCAGACCCCCTCGTCTCATATGTTCAGTCCATGCACGCCCTCAGCTTACATACACTTTTATTCACTTGCTTTGCAGACACTTTTTCGCACTTTTCTCACCCCCTGCTTTTTTCCTTAAACAACATCAGACCCTAACTACACCCCACAGGGGGCGGGGAGGGGGGGGGTAGAAGAAAAAGTACCACAACAGGGGATTCATAAAAATGGTGTACCCCCCATCTTCTTGCAACTCCCTCCCCCGGCCAAGAAATCCTAGAAATAATCCTGCTGTTTCATCATCTGGTGACGCTATCAGGGACGTCAGTAGCATGCTCGCAAGATAAGCCAGGTGCAGAAATAAACAGTTTAAAAAACAATTAACTCAGATGAGAGCCAAACAAATGGTTAATTGTATAATATATACTAGCAACAACATGACATGTGTAACGTTTAATAACTGCTCAGACTATTTTTTTACTAGGTATATTTCAATAGATCTGAAATAATCAAACCAATTTTCACAATAACAAAGAAATTTCAGGAAAACAGAGATAATATTGCAGCTTAATAACTCATAATTAAATCACACAATATGAGCTCATAACCACTATCAACAAAGAACAAATTAGATATAAGTTATTGACTTGTGAGATAGGCCAATATCCAAAGAGCGAAGTGTTATTTTTACCAGAATTTATCAGAACTGCTACCAGCTCTATCTCCAGCTCCAACATGACTATATATAAAGGTAGCAGAAATAGGGAAGGAAGCTAAAAGCTTATTTAAATCCCCAATCAAACTTAATAACAACATCTATCTTATTCTTAAAACTATTCATTGACTATATATGAATGACCCCCAAGCGGTGAGTCGGTGACAATCGAAACGTGAAGATCTCTAATATTTTTGCTCAGTCGTATGTCGCAATCTAACGAATTGACGAAGAGTGACAAACGGTACCGGAGCAAACATGTAAATCTCTGTGCATTGGGGGTGGGAGTGCAGTGCGGGTGCAGTTGTGAAATGTGTTTCTAATCAATTGGATATTCCAGCCTCCAACATTGTGAAATGGAGAGGAATAATTTACTTGCAAATGACAATTATTGAAAAAAAGTAATTGAATTTATTAACATAATTTCAAAAGATTGTTAGAAATTTCATTATCTTAAGTAAAACGATCGATGGCATACGATAACTTTTTAGCAGCAATTACAGTAGTCTACTGTCGTTGTCCATAACAAAACCACGCACGTATTACAAAATTGTAATAAAAACAAATACCGTAATATACATTATTCCAGTATTGTAAAACCGTGAAGCAAAATTTTCTTTAAATATTGTACAGCCACTGTAAGCCCGAAATGCAGACAAAGAATAACATATTGGCGTTAACATTAAATATCTCTTTAATATATATCTCTTTATTCGCATAATAACAACTTAATGTGATAACTTTTCGGTTTGTAAAAATGAATAGTGCTTTCCAGGAATTAAACCAGCAAATAAACCAGAAAGTCGTGAATTAAACCAGATTTGCCCTTTTTTGAAAAAATAAACCAGCATCGAGTGAAATAAACCAGATCTGGTTTAATTAAACCAGCATTGGCATCACTGCGTTGCAGTACTAGCTGTGGTCACAGAAAAGATTTAGGCCTAATTGCTTGATAGATAGATTGATCGATTGATTGATTGATTTGATTGATTGATTGATATGTTACAAATAGCCCTGCACGACCTGTTTTGGAATCCCTACCACTCTGAAGTACTAGCTGTGGTCACATATGAGATTTGATAGATTGATAGATTGATTGATTTTCATGCTACAGATAGCCCTGCACGACCTATGTTGGAATCCCTATCATGCTACAGTGCTAGCTGTGGTCACAGACCACGAGTTGCAGATATGGGACCTCTCTCAAAATACGTGAGTGTCTATATAAATAATTATACTATTATTGCAATATTACATGTAGTTTGTTATTCACCAACATGGCGGCAGTTTAACCAAACAAACAAAAAATCAACAAAGGAAAACACCAATTAGTCACTAAATTAAAGCAATACGAGAAAAATAAAATAAAAAATAATTATATCAAGAAATATCACTATCAAATCTCAATTAGGCCTACAGTGCAAGTGTTCAATAATATCAACATCTTAGCTAGGCTAAATGAGCATTTGAATTGAGCGTTCTAAATAATTCCATAATAATCCTTTAAAATCAATATTATTTACTCTCGCAATAGACTCGATCGTCCTATTAAGTCCATCTGATGTACAACAATCTGTATTAACTAAAGCAAGCATTTCATCATTTTTAACATCAAGATATTTACAGTATAAATTATCAATGAAATGTATTTTCTTCAAGAAGTTGTACCTTCTAACGGCTATTGTTAATTCAATTGGCAATAATACATATAACGGCTACATTTCTTTTGTTTAAATATTCTTACACACGTTAAAATATATTCAAAACCATATTCAAAACCATACGTTATCTCATAATCTCCTGACCCTGAATATTAAAAATAAAAATATCCTTAATTTACACAAAAGCTGAAAATAAGCAACATTTCCAGTATTTTTGAACACTGTAGATTATTAGAGACTAGTGAAAAGGCCTTTGATAAAAGGCTTTAGTAATCACATTTCACAAATCTGATTATCTTTTGGGGGGGGCTCCGCCCCCCACACTCCTCCCCTTCCACCCCCCGCCAAACCACCATTCAATAGGGCCTCCGCTCAGATGCAGCAGACCTGCAGGTCAGAGTTTGATCCAAGCACATGACTATGACTCACACATATACTGTCATATGACGAAGACAATAGACAACCAACCCGAGCATTGTAGTCTCAATCATTATAATATATCGCTGCGTAATGCATAATGCGTGACACGTAACATGTAATAATTACCTTAAATCGTTACGCGTTACGCATAACGATTTAAGGGAATTATTACATAGGATATACAGGTTGTGCCGAAAAAATGGATCCCCTACAAATTTTGTTAATATTTCGCCATCTGGTGTCTGTTTTGTAATATACACTGTGTGACATAAATACCAAGAACACTATGTTTTTTTATTTTCTACCCGAAGTAACCGAGTGTTACCTCTGATATTTGGCATGCATCAACAGGGTCCTATTTGTATTGTAGATAGAAAATGTCATGAGAATTGGACGCAAAATCACTTAGATATTTCATTTTGAGCATGACTCCTAGTAAAGTCCTGATTCCCAATATGGACAGAACAGCATACATGTTTTATAATACAGTATGCCTACTCTATATGCTGTTTTAATTTTTTCTTCTTCTTTGTTTATAGCTTACACGTGACAATCGCACACGGTTAACACATATTCGCCATGTGGAATTTTTTATTTTTTATTTTTATATTTTTTTTACTCCACTCGATTCCTGATTGTCTATCTTCAGATACCCTTAAGATAGCGCAGAATGACAGCCAGCGCAGATATTAAAATAACCATCCTGACAACCTGTTTTATTTATTTTTGTGTAGACTGACCTGGGATTCGATAAATGGGTCGCTTGCTTTTGAGGTGAACACCCTGCCGATGTCGCTATCCCATATGGCTTACTATAAAGTTATACTGTCCATATTGGGAATCAGGACCTTACTAGGAGTCTCATACAAAATGCAATATCCCAGTGATCCTGTTTCCAATTCTCTTGATCTTTTCAATATTAATTACAAATAGTTCCCTGTTTATGCATGCCAAATATAAAAGGACACACACCAATACTTTTGTATAAAATAAAACACATGCAGTATTCTCGGTATTTATGCCACACGGCGTAGATATCTAGGATCATTCAGGGTCCAATTTAACAACTTCGTACCAGATTTCATTTAAATACTTTTCCAGCCGAGTTATACACTTTTTTGCACATCAAACCTACTTTTCAGAATCGATATGCTGGGAATTTTATTCTCCTTTAGAAAGCTCTAGTGTCAAAATGTGATGTGCAAAAAAGTGAATAACTCGGTTGCTAGACCAAATATTTCAATGACATTGGGTGCGAAGGTGTTAAATTGGACCCTGAATGGTCCTAGAAATTAATGTTATAAAAAGACTCCAGATGGCGAAAATATTAACAAAATTCGTAAAGGGTCCAATTTTTTGATGCACCCTGCATGTGGCATACAGCTTCTTCACAGAACGGTTCAGTATCTTGACTGTGGAGTCTGGCTCTATAGGTGTGAACTGTGAGGTTCAATTCCTGACCTGCCCCTCAACTGATGTGAACTCCAAATACAACGCCAGAATTAACCCGAGCTCTAGTCCTTAGCCATTTTACATTGCGTGATGATATGTACAGAGAGTAAATAGACGCGAGCAATCAAAGCACTGAGGCAACAGAAAGTATCAACATACTTGTGACGTCATACACAACCACCGCCACCGAGGAGTCTCTGATATAGGATGGGATGAGACTACGAAACCTTTCCTGTCCTGCCGTGTCCCACAGCTGTAGTCTCACCTAGACATCAGTGACATCAATCAATCAATCAATCAATCAATTAATCAATCAATCAAGATTCTCTGATATAGGATGGGATGAGGCTACGAAACCTCTCCTGTCCCGCCGTGTCCCACAGCTGTAGTCTCACCTACACATCAATCAGTCAATTTCAGCTGGTGGATAAGCTGAAATTGCGGCCACCAGAAAACTGGATAAGTATCGGGACCTAGTCAGTGGGTACGAGGTGATTCCGGTGGCCATGGAGACTATGGACCCGATGAACCCCTGTGGAACTGATTTCATCAACGACATCGGCAGGCAGATTGAGATGCTTACTCGGGATCAGCGAGAGACCTCTTTTCTTTGGCAGAGGCTCTCAATATCTCTGCAGAGGTTTAATGCGGTCTGCTTTCGCAGCTCTTTCAATCAATTCGATCTCGAGTATAAAATCGGTCATGATTCTTTCCATTCTTAATTAATCATTGTCATATATACAACCCACAGGACTATAAAACATCACCCAGGGTAAAAATATAAAAATATAAATAACCAATCAAGCAATCCATCATTCAATCAATCAGTCACTCGATCAAATAGCTACAAGAGAAACATGGGCCATGTTGAGTTTACAAGTGATGGGTTAGTGCAGCCATCTGGTGACACATTATAGTGTTCATATTATGGTGTCAACTACACACAACATAAATTATGTAAAGGACAAACTTATATTTAACAAATTAACTTTCTCACAAATTTTCTATAATTATAATCAGTTAATATTCTGTGAAATTTGTAAATACTAAAAAATTCTAACAAACTATCAATGAGATTAGTATTATAATAAATAATTAAATATATAACTTAATATTTAATACATTGTAAGCAGCGACAACAGTGAACTTGTAGCTGTATGTTATGATTAAAGACTTCAATAGAAGATAACTTAAAATTAACTAATTGGTATCTCTAATGGTGTAAGCTTAGTAAAGGATAAATGTCTAGGAATTATGTAACAGTACTTGAAGGACTCTGCCTTCATAGAATGCATTACAAGCAACTGTTAAGCACCACTGCTAAAAGTGCATCACGTGATAGGCTAAAGCTTTGTATTAAACTGCGGGTAAAGATAAATCAACTCACAATGTTGTTTTAGAGTGTGCACATTAGTGAGAGTGACAGTAGGGACAAGAATTTAAATCTCGGATCTGACATCACCATAAGGACGGAAATACATACAAGGATTATTGCTGGAGATGGGAAAGAACATGAACTAAATATTTCAGTTCTTAAAGAATCGAACCCGAACTCTACTTTTTGAAGCACCCAAACAGAACCGAACCCAAACTTTGAAGGTAAACAGAGAATATGAAAAAGAACCAAACCCAAACTTTGAAGGTAATTAAAGAACCCAAACAAGAACCAAACCAAAAAAATTTTAAGGTAAACAAAGAGAACCCCAGTTTTGGGTTCTTTCTCATCTCTAATAATTATTTCATACATTGTCCTCACGGTTGGATAAAATCGTCTATAACAAGCTTGCTCGATAAGCAGGATGTCACAGATTCAAGTCCCAGCCGCATCCGTCTCTCTCTTGATACGGGAACAGATTTTTAACTTAGCTTTTCGGCTTTTACATATTATGCATAAAATTTAAAACATACATTTATAAGTTGACACCCATATTAAGTAAATACACAATCTTACCGATCTATCCTCCAGGTAAACTGTCTTCGATAGAAAATCAATACCAATAGTTGCCTGCAAACATGGAAAACGTAATTATACATACAATTAGGCAACTAATTCATTATACCTATAAAACTTTCTCTATCAAGCCATTATTAACGAATTATAGGTCAACTCAGATTAGATTAGACTAGATTCAATTATTAAAAGATTAGTTAGACTCAATTATTCACGCAATTATAGATCAACTTAAGCTCAATGCTAACTGACTCTTATGGACTGATGTATGTATCTTGTTTGTATTTATTTTTGCTTTTTGCTATGTATGTAGTCTAGTTTATAATATAATTGTGCATATGTCATGTTGAATTCTTAATAAAATACTACTACTACTATTACACATTACCAGAGACTATGATCAATGCTTTTGTTATCATATCAGTTAGTACCATATCGTTACTCACTTTTAGCGCTACTGTGGTCTTTTACATAGAGAGGCGCTTTATAAATATACTTATTGATAGATTGCCATCATGCAGCAGCACCCGAGTTAAAATAATTATATCTGTGGCAGCTTGGCACGAAAACAACTACCAGTGAGCTAATTTTCAATTAACCATACGTGTATATTTCTTTAAAAATCTAGATATTTGTTAGAAATGACAAAATACTATTGGCAAGACTAATCCAAATTAAATATTTAAATAATTACCAAGAATTCTTCTCGTTATCTTCTAACACCAATCAAAAAGAGCTACACAAGCTTATATGAGCCTGCCTATTAAACTGATAAACTAGAGCTCTTTAGAATCTGAAATACAATCGGAGCTATTTTAAAATTTAGATACACTTTAGAGAGCAATTAATGGTGCTTTATTCTAAGTACTCTAAAAAAGTACAAAGATGGAACAACGGTTTAATAAAATAGAGTTTTTGAGTTTTTTAGAGTACTTTATTCTAAGTACTCTAAAAAAGTACAAAGATGGAACAACGGTTTAATAAAAACAACTCGACAGCACAATAGTGTCTGTAGCCTTGTCAATATGGTATTGGTTGTAGAATTGGTAGTCAGATGATTAACATGCCTGCTCAATGCTTATGCTGATGACATTGTGTTAATAACGCCTCCCTGGAGAGCCATGCAACATCTAATTAGTACTTAATTAGTTAATTCAAGTGCAATTAACATTAACATGGCATGCAATGTTAATAAAGCTGCTGCATAGGTATTTGAACCAAAGCCCGTGGTCTTTAGGGACTGTTTTTCCATGCTTTAGTTTAGGTAATTAATGAAATCATCAATTTTTTGCTCACTTTAACAGATAATGAGGCCATATGTTAACTAAATGTCTAAATGATGATGTTGATATTAATCATGAAAGTCACAATATATTTGTAAGCTTCTATGTTCATTTGACATCTGTTTCTCTATCACAACAATACGAAAATGTTGGACTTCAACCTGTGGTCTCACTACTGTATATATAAGTAATAATGGAGAACCCAAACAAGAATACCTGATAAGAGTTATCAAAGCTGTCGTAGATGAAGCGGCTAATGAGAGAAGTCTTTCCAACTACACAAAACATTGAGCGAATAGTGTTCTACACGTGAACTGTGCTTTAATGTTACAGAACTTTACTTCATGTGCACAGAGAGATATTTGTTTTTATTACAATGATAACGTCAAATAAGCAGCAATACAAAATATCAACAGAGAGTAAAGACAAATAGTGATAGGCTAGCGACATCGGTAGAGTGCTTGCCTCAGCAGTAAGTGATCCAGAATCGAATTCCAGGTCAATCATCGAAAGGATAATCTCAGTGTCTGGAGGTTTATCATGTACCAGCGGCATTTCTGCGCTATCAACAAATTATAGCGCAGTCTTCACTCATCTAGCACTTATCTCCTTAATATCCCTGATATACGATCATCTATAGGCAGGCGATCGTTCAGTTTTACCGTGTCATGTGTGAAATTTTACCGCGTCATATGTGAAAATATACTAATAGAAAAATACAAGAATGAGGTTACTGAAGAATTTAGTATAAAATAATTAACCTTTTTAATTATATTTGATATAAAAGGTTTATATTCATGTATTTTGTGCTGACTCCTTTAATAGCAAGCCTTGAACTTCTTCAGTTCTGAAACTGATACGAACAATTAAATGGCATATTTCACCATCGCTCATTTCCAGTGGCGTTTCTAGGCCACTGGAAATGAGGGGGGGCATGCCCCCCAATACTTTCTGCCCCCCCCCAATATTTTTGTGGCCTCCCCAAATTTCCTATAAACAATTGATATCTGAAACTCAGCAAATATTTAAGCAACCCCCAAATATTTTGGTCTAGAACCACTGCTGCGTATTTCCAATTTTCTCAACCTCTTTAAAATGCATAATGACACAATATGATAATATATAACATACCACTCTGTTCTCCTAGAAAGACCAGTTTGAATTTCTTCAGAGGGACCCCATCTCCATTGGCCATGATTCTGTAATAAAACAAGTCCAAACAACACATTTAGTGTATAGGCTAAGGCCTACATGCATGCCTGATCAGATAATAAACATAATCGATATTATGTTAATTCCTATAATGATTACTGCATATCTCTGACTTAAATTGTCATGATGATGAAAATAGCTAATAAACTATTTACAAAACTAAACCGTGATGGATCTGGATGAGACACCTAGGAGTTTGGCCAGGGTAATATCAATTTCCACGACACAGCAGAAACCAGTGAAGTCTACAACAACAACAACGCAATAAGAGTGCTACCGTCATCATGACAATATCGAGCACTGAGTGTCAAGCACTATGAGAACCAAAGCCAAACCGATAAGCAGTAAAATAAATGGGTAAAATTCTCGAGTTTGGGCTTTTTGCAAAATTGATGAAAACATGTTAAAAATAGCCAAATTCGGCAAGAAATAGCATCCATTTTTTATTTCCAGTTGGTGCTTAGTCAGAAATTGCAATTTAACAAAATTTAAAACTCAGAAAAACGTTGGGAAAATGGCTAAAAGCTTGTTAAAAATAAGCTTAAGTTAGAGCTAGGGTTTGGGGTGGGATTATGTCTAACCCTAACCAAAACCCTAACCCAGACCCTAACCCTAGCCCTAATCCAGACCCTAACACTATCCTAGAATACTCTTTTTCGAATTGGATAGTGAGTTTGTGGAATAAGCTGCCTAATTGGTTTGTACTCTCTGAGACTATTAATGGTTTTAAGAATAATTTGGATAAATTCTGGGTATCCCAGGAGCTTTTCTATAACTGGGAGGCAGAGATAGTAAATATATAGTATTATTATAATTGAATTAATAAAGCCTGATTTAAGTTGTGTCTTATATATGTTATCTAGTGTGGATGTGGATATAGAGGCGTAAGCCTGCGTCCATGTATACCAATTAAATTAAGTTAAGATGCCAACTCACTTTGAATTATTCTATGAGCGGTAGATATGTGCATTTATAATAATTTATTATGAAGCAATTTTAATTATATGTATTTGTGTCACAGGTCCTGATATAATTGTAAAATCTGTTCACTTTACGGGAATGCATTCCTGCCTGGACTAGCAGAAAAGTGAACACATCCTTTTAAGTATCAATCATAGTATCACAATGCTATCAAGATTATACAGACGATTTGTGACCAGAAAGTTTGGAGGATTGAGGAACTTGTGTGTTTGGGTGGCTGCTGTGGTTGCGGCGATATATATACTAGACAGCTTTGTCTTTCCTAAACAACAAACGCATCTACACGTGGATAATAAAGCAGACAAACCACATGAGGTCGACAAACCTAAGGATCCTTTGCCTGTAGAGACAAAACAAGAGGTGAAATCTGTAGAAAAACCTGGAGAGAAACCGGTAGAGAAACCATCGGAAAAACCAGTTGAAAAACCAGGAGAGAATCCTGTCGTTAAACCGGCAGTGAAACCTGTTGTTAAAAGTATGCGTGTTGGCTCTACGTGTACGATACAATGTGCACCGGGTCAAATCTCCTACTACATAAAGTCTGGTAAAGATAGAGACATATCACCTGTCATGTGCTTCGACGGTAATTACGTCATGTCTGACAAGAAGAATCCCGGCAAGCGAGGTCTCAACGTTATTGTCATAAATGGTGAGACATTTGCTGTTGAAGACAGTCGAGTGTTTGATATATATCAGAGTGATGACCTAATGATCAGATACCTCAAGCTAGGCGTGGAGGATGATCGATATATTCTAGCGGCTACGTTAGATGACGCTAGCTACCACATCACTGATGAGGGTCGTAATACCCTCAAGCATTATGGCAGCGCTCTTATAGCTAACCTCAAGTTTAGAGATAACTTCATCATGATTGGTCAGCGCGGGTTGGCTGAGGGAAGTGCTGTGGAGAAACACATGGCGAAGAAAGATGGGAGTGACTTTAGTGAAGTGATAGAGATGAGTGGATGTGTGAACATACCCATTGGTAAGGTTGAAGCCTATGTCATCACCGATGAAGAACGGGAGATTCTCTCCGGTGGACCTAAGCTTGGCGTAGATAAAGCAAACTGTGGGGTCAAGTCTCCGTGTGATGCCGACTCATTCTCTGTTCACATGTTCACCGGGATAGAGAACAAATACATGACCAAGGTTTGCGTGAACGGCAAGTATATCTTTGGAGAAGGGTTGAACGATGCCGGGCGTGGGTTGAACATAGCTATAGTGAATCCAAATACTAAGGAGGTGGTGCGTGTAGGAAGGTTTGACACTTTCGGAGCAGACAGTAGTAATCTTGAAATTTTTGTAGAGATGTTATCTGAAGGTGAGATTGTTATCGTTGTGTCGTACGACGAGGCAACTAAAAGCTTTGATCTCCCTTCTCAGAAACTATTCCAAGCTCTCGGCAGCTCGTACGCCAATAAACTAACATTCCGAGATGCCTGGGTGTTTATTGGTCAACAAGGCTTGTCGGGCTATACACTGATAGAGGAATTATCTCCTGCTAATGACGGATGGCCTAAACCTATTGATAAAGTTATGTGTGTGCCTACTAAACTCAAAGGCAGCAGCCTACCACTACCTGACCCACCAAGAATTGTAAAACCAAAACCTGTTTGATTGATTCCAATTTATTGTATGACTTTGTAGGTATTGATTGCATTGTGTGTATATCATGTTATACATTATTCCTAAATAACAAATCGCTCTTTTAATTACACTGGTCGACAAAAAAATACTTTTTTTAATCATCACATATCTAAACACACTTTTCTGAATCAATTTTTTAT
>JAQFZF010002183.1:0-12763 GCA_034695365.1 Enchytraeus norvegicus
CCTATGACTCTAAATGAATGAATTTAATTATATATATATATCGGTATTAAGAACTTATTTTTTTTAGTGCTGAGCCATTTGAAAATATGATTAATACACCCTGGCCGAGTTTCAGAGTTATTCTTGTAAACCTACCATGCACATACTGTACACTTCCAGTTATGTTTTGATTATATAGTTGTTGTGGCCTTCAGGTGTTAAAGCGGACGTAAAATGAAGTTTTAACCGTCATAGTTACACCGATGCATCATGGCCAACATGTATGCATGAGCAAACGTATTGGAAGAGAGAATTCAGCGACAAAAAGACATATTAGACTGAACAAGCCACAGCTTAAATTATTCTCAGTGGACAGTGGCGACGCCAGCATTTCGGGCAAGTCGAGGCACAGCCGCGGCACAAGGTCTCGAGACGAAGCACACTAAAACGTATGAAAATCATGAAATGTTGCAAGTACTTGGCAAGTACTTGTTTTTTAAACATCATTTACTAAAATTAACATTGTACACAAACTTCACCAATCATTACAATTTATACGAGTTAATGTTGATTGTCCATGGTGAATGAAATAATACCTGAATAGTATAACTATGAGATTAACACGATAATACAGTCATGGTTTCATATCATGGAATTGTTAAATCAATCAAAATGCAAACAAAAAAATTCTTTTTCCTGCCGGGACACCTGCTGCCGGGGCACGGCCGTTTTCAGCCGGGGCACGTGCCCCGGCTGGCCCCGGCGTGGCGCCGCCACTGTCAGTGGCTAAAAATCAATTAATTAGAAATCTTGTACTTATATTTCTTTATTTTTTTACATGACACCTAGTTGTTAAAAAATGTGTTTTCATATTTTTATTTATACAGGCCTATATAATTCTTTCATATCTTTAGATTAATGATATAAAGGCTAGATATAGAAGTCTACCCGGCCATACGCCGTCTTTAGGCTGCAGTGATCTCTGCTGCCAAAAATCAATTATTTTATATGCAGTATATATATTGTATTATGTATATTTTCAACTGCCTATGCATGTGCTCGTTCGCGACTTAAAGTGGCTTTCTTAACCAATTATCACCAAAACTAATTGCCATACCCTAAGGCATTATTATAACAGGTAAGAAGGCGCGTGCTATGACGTTTGTTAGCTTTGCCAAATTATGTGGTTGTATGCATAAACTTGTGCAAAGTAATAACCAGGGTTTAGATTGAGCAGAAACAGGTGCATGAAAAAGTTGCTCTCATAAATGAGCATTCTTGTAGGAACTCCGTAAATTAGACAATACAGCAATAATGATAGAATTTATTAGAAGTTCTTATATACAGAGTGAGGCAATACTTTACACCCCCCTAGCGAAATGTCAATAACTTTGTCAAAACTAAAGATTAAAAAAAATATTTTCAGGCTGCATAGAGGAGGAATGTTGACATTTAACCTCTAAATTTGGTCGAAAAATATGAATAAATAAAAAAGTTACAGAGTTTCTAAGAAAAAATCGAAAAAAAAAAAAATATCAAGGCTTATTCTACAAGCATTCGTTTCCTTTTGCATAGAATTTTGGCTCTAAAAAGGGCCGTTTGTTGCTGTTGCCGATCCTATTTGAGTAGGTGTTCAGAGACCGCCATCTGCTCGAATGCACGCCTGTAGCCTCTTCCGGAATGCTAGCACAGCCTGGTCGATGGCCTCTTGAGGCAAGTCGTCCCATATTGTCTCTAGGCTCCAGCACAGTCTTGAGCTCAGCTTTGTTAGTTGGCTTTGGGATGAAAATTTTCTACCGCTCAAGCATAGCGCCCCAGACGTGCGCGGTATTCAAGAGGATTGAGGTCAAGTTTGGAGGCCATTCATCATTTTTTACGAACTCCGGACCTAATGTTTAAGGAAAATAGTGCAAATGCTATTTGAATAAGCCTTGTTATTTTTTTTTCGATTTTTTCATAGAAACTCTGTAACTTTTTTATTTATTAATATTTTTCGACAAAATTTGGAGGTTAAATGTCAACATTCCTCCACTAGACAGTCTGAAAATATTTTTTACAAATATTTAGTTTTGACGAAGTTATTGAGATTTCGCTAGGGGGGGTGTAAATTTTGCCTCACCCTGTACATGCTGTCAAAGAGACCGGAAACCAACGGGTATGTCAAGACGAGGTTGATGTACGTCGCTTAATTCAGACATTGTCTGGTAAAATGTTTAATCCATTTACGACAGATGGGATGGATCTCATTCAGCTTTCAAACCGACATAAAACATCTGAAGCAGTTCAGAAAGCATGTAGAAATGCACACGACGTTGGGGCCGCGCAGATGGTCAGTTTTGTTGAAGAAAGAATAGACAAAAATCACAAAGCTTTGTCAGAGCCAGTTCGACGAAATCGAACTGCAACGTTTCGTACTGCTGCGCTCAATTACATCAAATATCGGTCACCAAAGTGAAGTCTTCCAAACAGCATGGTACATTCAGTACTTTGTTGAAGGAGAAAATTACCATTGAAACGACTTTGAAGCAAGAACTGACAACCGAGTACCCGAGTCGCTCTTCCGTTCCGACGGCACATTTATAAAGAAAGACTATCTAAAGCATTTTGATGAAGGCATTGAAAAGCGATATTGCAGAAACATCGCGTGCATTCCATCAGGCAAGTCGTGTGATTTGATAGTGCTCTATGATGGAATGGCTTTGATCCACTCACTGATAAAGTCAATACGTAATGTGAAGGCGTTTGGTGATGTAGCCACATTGGTCCTCACATCTGTGTTTCGTCTCCCGCACGAGGTACAGGACAAGATTTCAGACTTGAATAGCACCAAGGGCATGGAGAGGGAGCAGCGAACACACAGAAAGGGGAAGGCAACACTGTCTGAATTACCCACGATAATCACCAGACCAGAACAGTCGTGTCCTGCCAATTTTGATGCCTTTCTTGAGATTTCATCAAACAAAGATCAACTGATACGATTCCTTGCTAAAGAGCTTCTTAAAAAATTGCACCATCTGTCACGTTCGATCAGCAAGAACTTGTCATAGGAGAAGGTTTCAATGGTGAAAGAATTAGAATTACCAAGCATGGTGCATCGGACATACAGAGTTGCATTCTGATTTAGAAGAGGCTGATCAGAGAATGATGCTGCATATGAAACATGCAATGGATATTGGACATAGGAAATGTGGCTTGTTTATAGCTGCAGATACAGACATTGCAGTCACTGCTATTGGATCGTTTAACCAGTTACGTATATGTCAACTATATCAGTTGATTAACTCACGCCTGGTACCTCTTCCTACGATTCATAATCAACTTGGATTACTTAAGGCATCCGCACTGGTGGCTTTCCATGCTATCACAGGATGTGACACAACAATTCATCTTTCTTGCAGGAAAAGTAAGAAACATTGTGGTCTGAAGTGTGCAAGAGCTCAGAAGTTCTGCACGGTACGGCATCCTTTGGCCAGACTGTAGTGCCACCAAGAAAGATACCGGATTGGTTACTGAAGTTTGTCATTACAGCATACGACTGCACTTCAAAATGTTCTGATCTTACAGCCGCCAGGATAGCACTTTCACAGCACTTACAAGCAGAAAATTAGACACAGACATTAGCCTCTCTCTTCCACCAACACAAGGAGCTTTGTTATCACATATGCAAAGAGCAGCGTATCAGACGTATATCTCGCGGCAGTGTTGTTCCTATCCACCTGTTCTTCTCCCTGACGTGACCCGCTTTGGATGGCGGTATGAGGGCACCATGTTGCTTCCAGTTATGCTGACAGCATTGGAAGATGGTGACTTAGATGATAATACATGCAGCACTACGAATGAGATCAATTAATCATCATGCTCGGACGATGTTCGGACGATACCACTGACAGTGAAAGCGAAGAGGAAGTGACCTGGTGCCCTGGTCTCTACAGATAGTGACATTGATAATTGATATTACAGGTTTTTGGACGAATCTGTGAAATCGCAGTTTGTCAAAACATGGTAACCTATCAGAATGTCATATGAATCATTCTGCATATTCAATTACTAATATTTATCATTCGCCTCTATATAACGGTCTAATTAGTTTGCTATTAATTTCAGTATAAGCTCTCATATTAACTTAGAATTGGGATCCTTTATCGCGAAAACATATAATTTGACACCATAATCATGTTTCCATCGCATCCCTGAGCCGTTCGGGGAGAAACCCGAGGGACAAAATGGCCGCCAGACGCCATGTTGGATTTGACTTAATTATAAGCTTAAATATTAACTTCGAATTGAAAGCTTCGACCCCGAAAACATATAATTTGACACCAAAATCATGTTTCTATCGCATCCCTGAGCCGTTCGGGGAGAAACCAGGGGACAAAATGGCCTCCATACGCCATGTTGGATTTGACTAACTTGTCCCACGTGTTCAGATGGTCCCATCAGGATTTCAATTCAGGACACCTATACTAACATCTGTACCAAATTTCAGCTGTTCACATCAAATTAAAACGAACTTTTACGTTTAACCACTTGGCTGGGCGACTATATACTGTATTCAATTCATGGCTGTCAGTTATTCAAATGTATGCGAACTATTTTATATTTAAATGAATTTATCTATCTATCCAGTGCTCTGCCACGTGACGGGCCCATGGAACATTAAAACAATGAAACCACAATATAACAATATTTCATCAATACAAACATCCGCACTTAATGTAAATGCAGAAATTATTCAAAATATATCTTTAGCAAAGTTTCATAAACAGCTTTATTGCAGATATTAAAGTTCAGTAAAATTATTAGCCTATGTTTAATAGTTATTTTATTGTCACAATAAATAACTTTTTCAATTGCATTTACTAAAATAATATAACTCTTTGTAGCCTGTTTGCCTGGATTCTCTTGATAAGCTTCATCTCTCTCACTCTCTCTCAGTGCACTGCCTAATGGCAGGTCCATGGCATCTAACGTTTCCATACCTACCCTTCCCCAGTTAATCTTAGCACCCTCTACTGAAGGGGTGCACGCGACTGAGGGCTTGGTTTGGTATGCATGCCATTTATCTTGGAGACGCTTTTTATGAGGTGGGTCTCCATTGCTTCCTCAGCTGTCGGTGTGTTTACCGAGTGTTTTTTCATACCTCTGAATAATACATAATACATGTCAATCAATCTATCAATCAATAGGTTTTAACGTTTAGCGTACGTATGTATGTGAGAGAGAGAGAGAGAGAGAGAGAGAGAGAGAGACAGTAAGAGCGAGTGAGAGACAGAGAGAGAGAGAAATGAAGAGGGTGAGAGACACAGACAGACAAACAGTAAGAGAGAGAAAAAGAAAGAGAGAGAGAAAGAGAGAGAGCGATAGAGATACACAAACGGAGACAGTGTGATAAGCAAAGAGACAGAGACAAAGGTAGAGACTATGAACCAGATAAAATAGGATTTTGTATGAAATAGAATCCACACCATCTCGATTCATGGATGGCTTCATAGATCCTGATATGTTTAATTAATATCCGATCAAAGTTTTCCTCCTGCCCCTCTGGAACACCTTCCTTCTCTACTACTCCATGTCTCTATGTACTTCATCACTGCTGACGTGTCCGGAAAGCAATAATTATTGTGGTGAGAACGCTGAAAATCACCCTTCCTTTAATCCTACTTACACAAAATTAACTCTTCCGAATATCCATCACCACTCTGCCCCCTTTGCTCTGACCAAACACATGACACAAAACACCTCTTTCAATGCACACAACTGAAAACAACGCTCACCCCAATCGACTTATGGAACAACCCCTGCGAGACGGCGGAGCTGCTGGATACCTGGCGGCGAGCCATGGATGAGCCAACCCAAGGACGAAGATAGATCGGGGGGTCTGTACCAAGGCTGGTCTTCGGGGTGGGCAATAACAACAGAATGCTGAAAATAATTATGAAAATAATTAAGTTTGTAAATTATATGGTTTGCGTCAGTGATATTTTCGTTCTAAAATTTAATTTTCGTTTCGTTCTTATTCAGTTCGAAAGAATAATTTATATTTTTGTTCAGTATCAGTTCTTGAAAAATTGAATAATTTTAGTTTTAGTTCAGTTCTAGTTCAGGTATTTTAGTTCTAATTCAGCTCTTAATGGTCAAAAGTTGTGAAAAATACCGCGCTTTGACAATTTTTTAACTGTTGGCTAACATATAAGCCCTTTTGTACTCCTTTACAATTTGTCTAACCTACAGGGTGGGGCAAAAAAAACCCCCCTAGCGAAATCTCAATAACTTTGTCAAAACTCAAGAATTTTTTCTAAATATTTTAAGGCCTTCTAGAGAAGGAATTTTGGCATCTATCCTCCAAATTTGGTCGAAAAATATTTATAAATAAAGAAGTTACAGAGTTTCTACGAAAAAATCGAAAAAAACATATTAACACAGCCTAGTCAACAGCCAGTCATTTCGTTTTAAATGAATTCAGGCATTAAAAGTGATCGTTTGTTGATGCTGACGATTCTACTTGAGTAGGTGTTCAACGTGGCCGTTAACTGTTCCAATGCTCGCCTGTAAACTCTTTAGGAATGCTTGCACAGCCAGTTCGATATCATTTTTGGCGAGTCTTCTCAGATTTCCTCCAGCACAGTCTTGAGTTCAACCTTGTTGGTTGGTTTCAAATGAACACTTTGTACCGCTCAAGCATAACTCCTAAGACATGGTAGTCGAGAGGATTGAGGCCAGGTAAGATTGGTGGCCACTCATCCTTCTTGACAAACTCCGGACTAGGCTCCTCGATCCATTCTTGTGCCACCGCTAATTGAATAAACTTTGTTAATTTGTTTTTTTAGATTTTTTCGTAGAAACACTGTAACTTTTTCATTTCTAAATATTTTTCGACAAAAATTGCAAGTTAGATGTAGAAATTCCTCCTCTAGACGGCACTAAAATATTTAGGAAAAATCTTGCGTTTTGACGGAGTTATTGAGATTTCGCTAGAGGGGTGTTTTTTTGCCCCACCCTGTATAGCTTATATTTAAAAAAACAATTTAATTTTTACGTCAGTGAATCAGAGCAATCAGAATAAAAATCAAAACCCGAATTTTACTTCAGTTTCGCGGCGTAACAGCTACATCAGTGACGGGTGAGGCCTGGGATTCGAGCCGTGAACCTATGAAACTCGAACCTTGAAGTTATAGGGTATGACGCTTTGCACATACTATTGGACATAGATCGAACATATAAATTCGAATGAGGAATGGAGTATGTTGGTTGCTATGAGGATTCAACCAATTATCGTTTACTTGTTGGGGCCAATTGGACCTTTTGGATTGGAGTAACTCTTCAACTATGTCAGAGATTTTGTTCTATCAACTCAACAGATACATATTTCGGCACACAAGTAAGAGTTGGCTACTATTAATATATCCATTGTTATATATTTTACCACTCTCTCTGTGCACTGCTTATTAGACAAGTCCATGGCAAACAACAGTTACTGCATAATTTGTAAACCATATTTTATTTGAGATAATTTTGTTTTCTTAAATGGTCTTGTTATCCTTCCTCAGTGACTAAGTTAGTAAGCTTTTACGAAAAGCCTGAAGCTTTCAACCGGTCTATTCTCAAGTTTGCGGAGGGTTGATGTATTATCAAGTTTGCCGGAAACAAAGCGGCTTGCTTCATAAAAGTCCGTACAGGTTACTATACTATCCGGTTTCCAGCTGCGACGGTCATTTGGAAAACCATGACCGTCAAAGCTGGAAGCCGGCAGGACACCTGAAAGAAGAAGAAGAATAGGTTACTATAAATATTATAAATTAAACGTAATTCATATAAAAATAATCGGCAGTGCATTAACATATCCATTATTTGTATAATTATTAATTTCGTTCATAAATTTATTTTTATATTGAACAAATACTTCTACTTGAACGGACAGAACCAAAATAAATTTAAATAATGATTACTAAAAATTTAAATTTTCTTTCTTAATCAATAAATGCATACCGGTATTTTTTTGTGTCCTCAGTATGGTTCAGAATGTTTTTGCGGAGATGACTCATCACGATACAATATATTAACAGCTTCATCTAACTGTAACATGACTTGTAACGGTGATCAGTCTCAAATATGCGGTGGCGTTCATCATATCAGTGTGTATACAGGTTTGAACTATAAATTAAAACCTGCGTTTAGCGTTATTGTTGCTCACCCAGGATGCCAGTTGTGGTGCTGTCACCCTCTATCCTCTCGTTGGGAAAAGTTCAAGGCTTACGCTCAAGCTTCAGGCAGAACCGCCTCGCAGAGTTTATTCCACTCCAGAAGTCTGGGTATGGTGTGTTTAGCAACCCTCCGAACACGTCATAAGACGCCATCCACCTGCGGAGATTCCGCAGAATAAGGCGTTTAGTGTCAGTTTTCTCATCCAATGATTCAGAATACGGACCCGGCTGGAAATCGAACTGACTACCAGCAAGCAAGTATGATTAGGATATAAATTAAATTTCTTGAGAGCTAATCTACGTTGCTGCCAAATTAATAGATATGTGTCCTTTTTAACACATGAACCTTTGCTCCGTTATGATAATTGTATGCTAATATATAACTTAAACACTTGAAATGGATCTTTTCCGTAGATATGTTAATCTATTTTTGTAGTTATTTTAAGTAATCCAACAATGAAATGCATGTCGGCCTACATTTTTGACGTCCGTGACATCGCCTTCGGCTGAGGTACCGGACGTTAAATTCTCATTGTATTGTATATGTATTGTATTGTTTTTTTTATTACTTGTTTCACACAGTGTGTCCTAGAGGCTACTACGAATCCGATTGTTCCAGCAGATGTCACTGTAAGGATGACGTCATCTGCAGAAGAACTGACGGCACGTGTCCATGGCGTCCAGAAGGACTTTGTCAGATGGGATGGCAGGGCAGAAACTGCTCAACAGGTATATGATCCAGTCCCTGGAATTCGAACAGTGAACCTACGAAACTCGAGTCGGACACTTAACCGATAACATCGGCTTAGTGGAAAAAACATTTATATTTACTTTTATTAGTTGGGCAGCATATCGAGATCGTGATAATTTTTTCCTTAATTTTACTTTTAAAGTGTAAACCTATATATTCAAATCGCTTTCTGAAACAATATCAGTTAATAATATTTCTCGATTAGGCCTAGTGGTGATTCACCAAATGCTAATAGAAATAACGCATGCGCATATGCCTACGTACTGGCATTTAGATTATTTGCGTACATGATACATGTATATTAAAAGCGTTCCGTGTCGTGGTCCCGGATATTTGAGAATAGTCCAGCCGATACGTCTCCGAGGCTCATTCGGTTAGTGCGTCTGCCAGATCGTGTCGACTGTTGCGCATAGATCCGGGTTTCGATTCCCGGTCGATCAATCAGAGAGTAAAATCTCGGATGTACAACGGGACAACCAAGTCCACCATTCCTTCGTGGGACGGATAATTGGTGGCAATTAGTACGTAGTAGGTGACTACTTTCGAAGATTGAAGGTTACCACAGTTCTGGCGTATATGATTAAATTATCAAATTGGACTGTATAGAGTGGGGCTGGCGACCTCACCGTCGGATTAATGACTATGTCAACTGTGTGCTACAATCGCTCAGGATCGGGATCAGCTCCGCACCTACTTTCGGTAACGAATATGGCACACAACCTTAACCTTTTTACCAGCCGATAATTGCACGTGTTTCGTAAGAGTCAACTAACGCAGATACTGAGGAAGGCAATGGAAACCACCTCAGAAACTCATATTTTCCTTGAACAAAGGCATCATGTTACTATGATGTCAGGTGTGGAGAAGGCAAAGCCTTTGTGATGAGACAAACTTACTGGATTATTCGATGGTGTCCTCATTAAAAAGCGAGATAGTTGATTGTGTGTATGAATTTTTGCCTTTGATCTGTCACGTGGCAGAGCACTAGATAGATATATACTAAAAGCATCAACTATCGAAAATATTTCAATCTCCTTGTTCCATCAATAGTTATAGTGTTACTAGACCTTTATTTGACTCAATTATGGCATTTTCATGTAGGGCGGAGTAGTGGCGGATCTATGAATTAATGAGGAGAAAGGGACATTTTTTAAACTTGCTCTTCTCTCCAGGTGGCAGATTAAATTGAGGACAATCTAGGGGCGAAAAGGGTCTAACAATGGCATTTGAATGGGTAAAATTGAAATAATTTTCAAATCAGGGGGGCGGGAAGGGTCCCCCAGATCCGCGACTGATGCGCCTCTCTATTATTGATTGATTGATTCACCAGATATGGACGAGTGCGCCTCTACTACTACAAAAGCCTGCGATCAAATCTGCAGCAACACAGTGGGAAGCTATGAATGCTCGTGCATTGATGGATATGAGCTTATTGGCAGAACCGTGTGCCGAGGTTACATACTACAATACAATGAAAATTTAACGTTCAGTCCCTCACCTAAAAGCCTATGTCAGGGACGTGATAGATATCAATTTTTGACATAAACCAATCAATCAATGAGATTTAAAGCCCTTCCTCTCACCTGAAGGCGATAGAGGGAGATCTAAACCAGTGGAATTATATATTTATATCTTTTTCTCACCCAAATGCAAACGATTGCAGATCAAAGCCGTAAAGTTCAACTTCTATCTAATATCTATACTTAGTATACTTATGTTTATGTCCATTATACTTAGGCTATGTCCATTATACTTATGTTTATGTCCATTATACTTAGGCTATGTCCATTATACTTAGGCTATGTCCATTATACTTAGGCTATGTCCATTATCGCGCTTAGGTTATCGAGCACGTCATTAAGGTTGTTTCAATCGCAACGATTTTTACTTTATCACATTTCATATGTCTTAACAAATTTTTATATCTAATCCTCATTTTCTGCTTGAGACGTCCATGATATTGCCTAATGGTGAGGAACCGGACGTCAAATCCTCATAGTATTTCATTTATATCAATTTTTGTAACTTTGTAATTTAATTAATTTCAATATATTTGCAGTGCAAGACAAATCCGGTGCAATATGGAAATGGACGGCGATTTGTGCACTCGTAGCTCTCTGTATCGCTCTTCTCGTGATCGTGGTGATGCTCTGTCGAAGGTTTGCATCTCTCTCATCTCTCTCTCTTTCTCTCTCTCTCTCTCTCTCTCTCGATTCTCTCTCTCACACACACACACACGCTCTCTTACAGTCTTATTTTTTCTAAATTTGCTCTGTAATTTTTAATCAGTTTGGTCGCAATATTTTCTTATAGCTATTTTTTAGGTCTCTCTATATATCTAACTTTAACATCCAAGCCCTATATATAGTAGGTACTTCAGAGCCGCTGTTGGAAAAGTGAAGGGAAAAATAATCTAGCCTGCCATAGGCCACTCACGATGTGGAAAGGCGTCCGTAGGTCTGGAATTGAGCGACAAATTGGTCTAGTACACAGAAGCCATGGCCAGACTACTTTTCCCTTCAATGAAGTCTGAACTAACTGCGTTAATGGACTTTTAGGAAAGACATGCAGATGTCGGTCTGGTGAGGATGTTTAAGTTATGCATTTATATCGTAAGCCGTATGCGTTGTCTTGCAAATAAATCTTATAATTGTACTATTGGCCTAGAAACATGCCGTGCGGTAAAACCAAACAAGGTGATAACAAAGTCATAGATGCCAACACTTCAACCCTAGGAAGGGAGAACCTCATTACACAGGCACGAGTTGAAGGCAAAGGCAAAGAACAGCATGACGTCACATCTGAATGTTCTACCTCAGGGCCTTACGTCACATCAAGATCTGATGACGTCACACCTGTCATTTATCATTCCGATAATAAATTAACATTTGGAGGTGATGACGTCATACCGGAAGAAGCTGATGATGTCATACCGGAAACTGGACACGTCACGATAGCTGCTACCCCCTTCAATCACCGCATAGGTGGGATCGATGATGTCATGATTCATACGTGCGTGAATTCCGTAGGAGCAACGCCAATTCGTACGACCAGTAACCATAAGAAGTTCGGTTATCCACCCAAGACTGCTAAATTACCGCAGACTGGTATAGGAAATAATAATATTAACTCGAATTTTATCCTGTGCGAATCTATTCAAGATTTACAACAAGCTCACGACTTGGATCACCTAGCAGAAAAGATCTGCATTACTCGCCACCCCGTGGTTAACAACAACAACAGGATCAGGAAGAATCTTGGTCAGCGAAGGGATGAGGATATAGTTCTATCGGCAGCAGAGTTGATTCAGCAGCAGAAGGGTGAGGTTCGACTACCGGCTCAAACAGAGAATTTATATGAAAAATTGAGGTTTGATGATGGAGACATTACTTCATCCCAGATATATGAAACCCTTCTCGAAGACTTTCCTTGCAAAGAACAGTAGCCTCGAAAAAATGTGTAGCACAAATTCATTATCGAAGAATGAAAAGCTCATTTCTAAATTCAGTATTCGTTTTACCGTTAGAAGGAATCATTGGCGACGGGTTAACCATGAATTCGAGCAATAGTGTCCATGCACGCTTAACGGATAAATTCAAAATCCGGCGCATTTATTGGTTGCTGAGACAGGCTGAGATAGCGTCGCCATCTTTGTAAAGATCAACCTTCGACTCGCCATAGTCAAGCATAAAAATATGACAGTTTTCAATAATTTTTTAAAATATCAAATCTGCTGCACATAATAATAATAAACACATAGAATTGCTGTATGACATATCGAGATTAATATAATGAGCTTCACAACAATGCGTGGGCTTCCGTTTGATTTTTT
>JAQFZF010002184.1:0-12763 GCA_034695365.1 Enchytraeus norvegicus
ACTAAAAATTATGCAATTAAAGTTAGGCTTTTCTAATGATTTCATTATTATGCTGCTATTTTGCTTTATCTATTTCTTACCATCTTCAACCTGGCGATCGAATTAATAAATGTAATTAATTAATAAATATCCGGTAGTATTATTCGTTGTAAGATAATCAATCGAGTCTAATTAAATTGGTTTATTCAATGCACACTTTTCACAGGGTTTGGTCTATCAAATGTCTTTTAATTCCAATATCGGCCATCAATAGGAAATCACTAATTAGTTCCGTTCCAAGCATCCTGTTATCATATAGATTAAATCATAGAGATTGATACAACTGATTTTTCATACTCCAACAGATTCTGTGCTCAGCCTTGGAGTTATTAATTTTTTATCGAAACTTATTAAGATTTTACACGTATATTTCATCAATTCCTTCCTACTTTCAATTTAACAATTGAGACAAATTCGTTCTTCGTTTGATAGAATTTCTGCAATGATTTTGGATAACTCTTTGGTGCACTCGTTGACTTCAATATCTAACCTTCAGCGCGTTCAATCTCTGTGGCAACTGTCGTTTGTAATACATTCTTTAATTAAACAATTCACTGGTTGTCAGATTATAAGGGCATTATAACGGCATTATAAGGGCATTTAGTATGAAATTATTACTTGACTTTCCTTTATATTTCTTCATCTTTGAAAACGAAAATCTTGCTGACCCAGAGTAGGTCTATTTCCAATTTCTGCAAAAACCTCAAAACTCATATTTCTCATTCCTAGATATTTTATTATTATTGTGTCACTGGTGACTTGTTAACTGCGAGTGAGCTGCTTCCTGTGCTGTTCGAGACGTTCCTGATATTGTAGTCAGATTATGACACCAGATTTGTTCCTGGGTCACTCTTTGTGGACGAGACCCGACCCGACCTGCCAATCAGTGCACCCGATCCGACCCGATCAGCCGACCCGACCTGTCAATCAGTGCACCTGATCCGACTCGTCAGCCAACCCGACCTGTCAATCAGTGGACACGATCCGACCCGTGGATGGACCCCATCCGTGTCTAATTCTGAGGGAGACACAACTAATAGGCCCACGCCTACACAACTAGTTTCCACAACAAGCGAATATATCTGGAGTCTTAATAATAATTAGGTGTTCAAATGAGACATTGGACTAGGAATAGCTAGGATCTATGGGTCTGTGTCTAAGAGAAACACATTTATTTATTTATTTTTAGCCGGTTAATTTTTTGCATTATTAAGCACAAACAAAACAAAAGTCGAATATAACGAACGACGACAGTTACTCAGCCCGTAGGCTACATCAGTGACGGGTGAAGCCTAAGACTCAGGCTGAGCACTTAACCATTGCGCTACTTGCTCAACTGTTTTAATTCTGAGATCGAAGGAAAATAAAAAATAAAATAATTGGAGTATAAATAAAATGAAAAGAGTCCTAATTGGAATATTAAGAGAATTAAATAGTTCTAATTGGGGACCATTCCACGTACCTGATGTTAGCACCCTGCAGGAACCCATCTCGCTGCGCCTGCTGCACGGCGAGGGTGACGGCGCCGTGATTGTAGTCCGAGGTCGTGTAGCCGATACGCACTGATCGAGGCGCCTCAGCACATGACGGCGATATAATCTCACAGAGAATTAAGCGAAGTGTCAACATGGCAGACGACACCCTCATGATTGTCCACAGTTTACGAAATATTTCAAATTATCATAATAATAATAATAGTATTATTTAACCTAACATTTAATTTTTTATAGATATGAAGGGTTTGTACAATATTCCGAAACATTTCGGAGCACTGAAGTCAATAACTGGTCCGCATCTAGTTCATAACAGAGCCTAGAGGTCTCGGAGACAAATAGCGGATAATAATAATTTAGGCCTATCTCGTTAGGACAAAGAATCTAGGCCTACATGTAGGTCTATAAACCTCAGCCAACATAATTCCATAGTGTTGCCGATTCATGTCATGACACAATGTTACCATATTTCAAGTCAAAATGTTTTAAAGGACAAAATATGTTCAAACGAATTCTGAAAGTATTCATAATAATACACATTAGCCTATGTATACAATCTCACATCATTCATCATCATAGGCATCATACATCTTGATGGAAAACTTACGCTCAAATGTTAAAAACCAGTCCCGTTTGGCTAGCGTAGTCGGTAACACGCATGCTCGATAACCCGAATGTCACGAGTTAGAGTCCCAGCCGGGTCCGTCTCTGAGACTCTGACAGTATCCCTCGATAAGAAAACAGATGCCAAGATTGGATTTACAGCGCTTAGCCTACATAAAAGTGACAAGACAATAAAACATACTTTGAAGAGACTTGAGTTTCTTTCAGTACTAGGCTTGGTGATAGGGCCCCCTACTAATTAAACAGCTAAACTAATTATTAAGTTAATTGTCACTAAAAACCTATTTCTATAATAATTATTGTCTAGGGCCTACATAGAAAATGTGTCGTGTGACCAGTGGTACCACTCGTAGGATAGATGTAACATATTCCATCAGCTCTCTGCTGCACGTAGACCTATTATTAAATCGTTGCAGAATACATGTAGGTTCGTGACACTGAAAAGCATTGCTATAGCGGATAAAGTAGGCTTATTGAAGCCATCATTCATTCATTCTCTCTCTCGCTCTCCCTCTCTCTATCGCTCTCTGTCTGTCTGTCTGTCTGTCTGACTGTCATTGTCTCTCTATCTCTCTCTGTCTCCCTTCCCCTTCCTCTGTCTCTGTTTCTGCTGTCTGTCTCTCTGTCTCTATCTCTGTTTATAGGCTACTGGTAGAAAATGTAACGTCTCTGACTTACGTCTCTGACTTACGTCTCTGACTTACGTCTCTGACTTACGTCTCTGACTTACGTCTCTGACAAGTTATAGAGTCTGACAAAGTCTTTTACATACTGAGTTGATAACGAAGCTGATACCAGACAAACTGACTATCTTTTTAAACAAAATTAAGCATAATTAATCTGACGGAAAATTCGCCAGCCACTTAGGCCTACTAGTAAGTTATCTAGTGTCAGTTCTCTCACTATGGACTATAGGTGGGCAGCGACACTTTGATAATCAGCCCTATATGCACCAGGGCTGGGTCTTAACTTAGAAACTTTCTGTAGCCATATATAAACTGATTGCTTTCAATCAACGGAGACTGACTCAGTGGGGGTGGAGGGGGGGGGGGAGGAAGGGTCGATCATTACATATTCAAAATTGTTTCAATTACATTTTGTAATAATTGTATGCCAAATAAGATGTAGATTTAAGGCTTATTAATAATAATGGGCTACACTGCTATAAGGAAAACCGCTAAGCTGGAGAGTGGAGACCTTGAGAAGTTGAATCTCACTGAGTCAAATAAAGCCAATAAATTATTACAATAAATATGTTAGTATCAGCATATAAATGTAATAAATAAAATGTGTAACCAGGACCACTGGTTGGCCAATGATAGGCCTACCGTAATAGGGCTATTTTTGGTGAGACCCATCTCTCCTGATGTAGTGAAAGAGGCAATTATTTCCGAAAATAATTTGCCCTTTTCACCGAAAATGCCGCCCCTAGAACAAGTGTCGCCTGGGTCCATCACCCCACTCCCCCCCCCACTCGCTAGGCCACTGGCCTGATGATATTCTTAATTCTTAATTATAATTTTACTCTTTGCCACTTAATGTTCGATCTTGTCCCACACTGTCCTTGTTTCGCAGTTGGTTTAAGACGCATTTGTTTCCTCCCTAGATCATAAATTAAAATACAGTACATTACAAATACAATGAGAATTTCACGTCCGGTTCCTCACCCGAAGGCAATGTCAGGGACGAAATACCAATACTTTAAAATATCTCATCGGTTTACTGGTAATAGGAAACTGCACCGTACACTTCTCTTGCAGCATTTGCTTTTGCTGGTCCTTTGGGTGGACAACCCGGTAGTTTCCCTGGTGTCGTAGTCAGATGATGAAACGGACGTTAAATTCGCATGGATTGATTGATTAACTGTATTGGTATAATCATGGTTCTACAGAATGTTCTCATCCTATTCGATTCGGATCGAATAATGGAAACAGCCACATCTATATTCGGTCCAATAGTTACTGTAGATGTCAGACGGATTACGAATAGTGGTCACGTGACATTCATTTCTATATATGCGGCTGTTTAGGCTGCTAAAGTGAGTGGAATGAAGTGACTCTCTTATTACTGCATTCTCTTTTTATTATAACGAGTCATGTCATAATAATTAACCTATAGGCTAATTATAATTATTAAAGGTAGATAAAAAGCTTATCAGATTACTTTCTATTCTTACTGTTTTTAAACCTTTGAAACATTAAAATAATGTCCATAGACTTACTTTGTACAGTCTTCGTATTGGTGTTTAGCCAAATACGGTTGATTGAACTATTCTGATTCAGAGTGATTCTTCTGAACAATGAACAATAGGGCCTAGGCCTATTCGGTGCCGGTCACCGGGTCAAGCTTAGCATGAGAAAAATCTGCGATGTGCTGACATCTGAAGTATTGTCATGGATGTAAAGTTAGTTTTCTAGGCCTTTTCTGGCGCCTTGATAGGATTTGATTATGAGACCAGAACAGGGAACCCAGAATCTGATAGTAAACAAATCTAGATGTTAATAAACATTTTTACTAATTTTCATATGGCGAATTTGTTAGGATTCGCCGATCTTCTAAAAATTACTCCGAACATAGAGATCTAGCAAGTCGTTCTATCTAGCCCTATTATAGCTATTCAAACCAGGTTAACATTGAACTTCTCCTGTCTATACCTACATGTATATTATATAATAGGCCTGGCCTACATGTAGGGCTATTTAGGATATAGGTTTGATCATCAAAGGAACCAAAGTATAGATATTCGTTGCATGTGGCAGGCCAGTGTTGTAATGTATTTTAAATACTTGTATTTAAAATACTACTCTAAATACTTAAAGAGTATTTAGTACTTGTATTTTAAATACTTTGATGAGTAGGTATTTAGAAGAAGTATTTTAAATACTTTTTGGAAGTATTTAGTATTTAGAATTTTTTAACAAAATACTTTTTTCTAAATACTTTCACATTTTATAATATTATTGATTTCCATATCAGAAACATTGAACAAAATAGTAGCCCAATATAAGATTAAATGACTGCACACTTAGGTTGAATGATAAATTGCTGGGTGCTGAGCATTGCCGCATTGTAGCTAGGCTACTTCTCGTGCCGAATGTTCAAAGAGTTCGACGGAAGATATTTAATTTGAAACCTTCGATAACTTGTATTGCCATACATGTAGACTGTAGACATGACATTGTATGAGTAGAATACTAACTGACGCTTAGTCACCTGTTCGATCGAGTAGTCCATCAAACAATATAAAATGCGAGTTTCCTAACGTATCTGGGGCAGTTTCGTGTATTTGACCTGTTGTTGAAGTGTAATTTGCACAAAGAGTCGCATAGATTTGATCTGTTGTTGCAGGGTAATTATAGCTGTTTAATGTGTGACTGTCCTGTCCCGTGGTCTGGGTGACTGACACGTAGAAGCATTCATTGAGGAGGCAAGAATATGTGTCCCCCTCTCTCTCTCTTGAAGCATAACATAGCGCGCCAAGAACAGCAACGGTCACATTCTTTGACTATAAGGATGATATTTCAAGTTTATGAAGCCGAGAAAGTCCAGAAGCAATGTCTGTGGCGTAGGCCTAACTGTTGAATGTTTTTTTGCCTGGATATCAATTGATGTAAAGGCAACCTTTCGACTCCCAGTCGAGTCAATGAGAGAGTAAAATCTCAGATGTACACTGGCAACAGAGGATTTCGATGATAAACACGGGACTGGCGTATGGTCTAACTCCTACGGGATTGAAAGTGGGGCTGGCGATCTTGCCGTCAGATTAATGACTTTGTCACATGGATGCTACAATCTATTAGAAGTCGAATCAGCTTCGAAACCGAGGTATCAATCCTGGCCCATGGTGTTACAGTATGGCTGCCTACCTTTGCCTTTAAATGCGGGTTTACGGTCTTCCGTTCCAATGAAGCGTCTCTCCGAGGGCCATTGATTGCAGGTCTTAGAAGGAATAGACAGGCGATATGGTAATTCAGGACAATGGACATTTTCCTGCTGATTCTTTATTATTTATGCCTAAACATAGGCCTATTGAATGTATTCCTTAGCCTAGTTATTCTTTATATAATATAAATCATGCAAAACCGTTTAAACTTCGTCGCTGTTTGGACTAAAGCTGTGTGTCGACTACCATATCGAATGTGTAGGAAAAATATCTGCCACAGTTGTAGTTTGCTTCATTTAGCTCACTGAACAAGGAAAAGTAATTTAAAAACTTTCAGTAAAGTATTTAGTATTTTAAATACTTATGCGGTACGGTATTTAGAGCTAGTAATATAAATACTTTTAAGAGTATTTAGTATTTTAGTATTTTAAATACTTTTTAAAAGTATTTTATACAACACTGGACTCAACAGTCGCATATACATGTATGCTGTAGGTATGTGTGTGTGGTTCATAGAAGTTTCTGGAGGTCAATAACGCTAATCAGAGTTCCAAAAAAGTTCCAAAAGTGTGAGCTAATTAATTTTCTCAAATCGGAGGGGGGGACGTCACGTGCCCTTATGGTAGCGACGCAACTGATTAAAATTGCCATGACAGACTTCATAAATTAAATTGGCAGGAAGTCTTAGGGGAGATTAGGCAATCACAGCCGATTATCGCGAGAAGTCCTTCCTTTGGCAACGATTGTGCCGGGTTGTCCATAGATACAAATGAAACTATACAATGCAGTATTTTACGCGGCACATTCACTGCCATGGCGTTCCAAAGATCAAGAGATTTATTTTTTCAATTACTATATTTAATCTAGATACTGTTTTATTGCGACCTGATAAAATGTAATTTATCTTTTCTTTTAGCCCAGGAATCAGTACCATTTAGAGACAATTTTTAAACACAAGCCTACGTAATTGAATTGCAACAATTACATTGCGTACTACCTAACTCTTCTCTTCGATCATTGCCAGTATTCGACTATTTTATTTAGTATAACCTACATACCTATAACCTAAATAACCTAACAAATATAATCTACAGTATATAACATAACCTACATATATAACCCATGTACCTACATTGTATAGTCCAATATTTTAAAATATTCAAGATCTGACACTGAAGAAGTTAAGAAATAGGGGCGGGGCGAATACGCTCCGCACAAGAATTGCCTCAATTGTCACTCCGAGCACATGAATGTTACCCCGAGTGGGTTCGGGAAAATTACCAAGTAGGTTCGGAAAAATTGAGAATTGATCCCACCAACAACTGGCCTTGTTCGTAAGAGGCGACTGAAGCATATGCGGCAGTGGAGAGTTGAGACACATGTGGCACTGCTTTCTGTATAATGAACCAATTGGTCATTCAAATTTCAGTTTGGCGGAGATCTTGGCTGCCACATCGGTTGTGAAACTTTGCTTCATGGCTACTTCCTCTTCATTAATTGTCCATTCCTTTCTTCCTTTTTTCTGGTTTTTGGCTTGGCACCTTTGAACATTTCTTTTACTGCTTATCGGTTTGGCTTTGTTTCTCATAGTGTTCGATGTTGGCATGTATGAAGGTAGCACTCTAATTGCTTAGCTGTTGTTGTTGTTCATCGAGTTAAGCCAAGATGACTGTGACTCCAAAATGGCGATTACCCATAATGCACCTGGTTTGCGGTGCATTCTGGGATATATTGCGCAATCTGTGAATGGGGTCTATAAGCATTATTTCCCTTGAGACTGCATTTTAAGTGTGGTATTGGCAAAGCCGCTGTGAGAGGAACGACTTGTTGAGTTGTTCGCTGGTGTGGTCCTTGTCGAGCAGGTTTATTTTTTATTATGAGCGGATTGAGTTTGATGAGCGGAACGATTTTTTGTAGGAATTCCGAATTTGTCCTTGGACCTTGTGGTCCATGTGCCATACTGCCATATGTACAGAGCAGAGCACTAGATTGATAGATTCTTGAAACCGTGTTTAACGATAATTTTGTCGCCAAGAAGCAAAGCACTATCATTGACTGACCGCTCTGTGACACTAAACAAGGATCCTTTAATTCGGTCAATGGGCTAACATTGTAAGGTATTGATAATATTATAGCCTAGGCCTGAAGGAGGCCTATTACATCACAGAGGGATCGATAATTATAATTAAACCACCGTTGAAATAATCACATGAGATTTAAAATCAAAAAGTCCTCTTTATTCGAACCAATAGGTGAAGGTGAATTTTGTTCTGTAGATCTAAATTCCTCACAGTAGTCTTGCTGGCCAGGCTTCTTATAGAATTCTGTAGAAATTCTCACTGCACACCGTCCTAATAGACCTGTGAAGTAAAGAACTTGAAAATTAAACTCTATTTGTTAAACGTCATTAATTATTTTAGAATTGGACTAGTTGAAGTATTAGATCTATGAATTGAAGGTCCTGCAGCTGATGATGATTGAAGTAGTCGTGATTCAAAATGTTGTGTTGCTCATATCTTCTTATCAGATATGTATTACCTAGTTGAACTTTATGCCAGTCATTCTCCTTGAATACTGTATCACAAAAGAGTCAATAATCCTTTTTATGTCTGGATCAAAAAACGTTGTAGGACTATAGGGTCTGTAATTAACAACCCGGTCTAGCAGCAGAGAGTCTGCTGTGAAGGTCTGCTTCAAGACTATTGTCTACACTCTACAGACCTAGAAGGTTTTTATTAAAAGAATTGGACACTATTATAATACGTTATGAAATCATCCTAAAGCTTTTCTATTGAATGACATTCTATGTAAATTATATTTATTGATGTAGAAACTTGAGTGCCTGCTCAACTGCGACTCGGGAAATTGAAAATAAAAGCCGGCGCTAGCAGCGATTAACACTTTGTCGTTCATGCTGTGTTGAAAGTAACTAACGACGCTATTATTTCAATGACTGCAGGCTACATGCGACTTCTCTAAACTAGTCTTACATATTATTTTAATTAATATTATTATTTAAAAGTATTTTGTAGCAAGGATGTTATGATAGTCTTTCAAAAAGAAAATTTCGATTTTCCTACTGATCGATGTCCGTGTAGTCACTGTAGTGCACTATAGGCGACTTACATTGATTTCAAGCCTGTAATATTGAGCAGATAGATCTAGGAATAAATAGTTAAAAATATTTACTTTTATTGCACACTATTATATACGATCTATCCAGTAGGCTACCTGCCCCAGGTACGAGTTCATTGCGGTGCACTGGAATGATTGAGGCGCTTTGAGACAGACCTGCGTACATTCGCGCTGCAGTATTTTGGACTGTCTGAAATGATGAAATCTATTTATCAAGCGCATGAAAAGAGGTGCAGTTGTCAAGTCGCGTTGAAATCAAGGCATGAAGCAGCATTTTGAGATGTCCACGACTCATTGATCGCTTTACTCGCCCTAATTGCTTCAGTTCATAGAAATATAACCTCACAACGTGTTAAGCTTGAGAAGTTGAGAAGCAGAATTAAGTTGTTTATCAAGCACAACTCCAAGATTCGTGCAGCAGCAGATGGTACGATGGATGCAGAACCAACGCTGAGCCTGAGCTGTGAGGGGTTGGAACAGCATCAGTTTGGCGAGGTGTGACAAACAAAATAAATTAGATAGTGGTGGTCACAATATTCATTCGTTAGTTAAATTAACTACGTTTAGTGATCACCTTTGGCGTGATCACCTTTGATCACCTTTTATGTCATAATTATTTCAATACCGATTCATATTTATTTGAAATTATTTATTTTAAAATTTACACACAAATGTAGCAGGATGTGTCCTAGCAGGTTATAATTATGAATACTTTGTAGACATAATAATTGAGCAATGGCCACTGGCCAGAGAGAGAGAGACAGACAGAGAGAGACAGAGACAGACAGACAGAGAGAGAGAGAGAGATAGATACAGACAGAGTCAGAGAGAGAAACAGAGAGAGACAGAGACAGAGAGTCACACAGACAGAGAGACAGACAGAGAGAGAGAGTGAGAGAGAGAAAGACAGAGAGAGTCCTTTGCATCACAGTTCATACTTTTCACAATTTCCTTCACTCGCGATCAATTATAATTAAAACTGCTAAAAAGGAATCGGAATGAAAACATTAGTGTTTCATTGGAATACTAAAGGTTTGGAGATTGATGCGGAACTAATCGGCAAAAAGAGAACAAGTAAGTTTACAAACAGTTTCTTTAGTAAACTAAAGTAGGCCTATAGGGGATATAATAATGGCTTATGATATAGGCTATTATGGTTTATGAAGCATTTATTTTTGCTCTCTATCAGTATTTATTTTTGCTCTCTATCAGTATTTATTTTGCTAGTCTTGTTTGGGTGGACAGATTGGTAGTTCAAATGTTGTAGAAGACGTCCCTGCTTTTGTTGCCAGATGAAGAAAAGGACTTTAAATTCGCATTGCTTGATTGATGAAATGTTTTTAATACGTAATCTGACTTAAATATGAAAGTTAAATAAAGCGGGGTTTACTATCGATTTCGTCCAAATATTTTATCGGCGAGAGAGCGAGACCGAGAGAGCGCACCTGTGGAGCGTGAGAGTGTATTATTTATTACAGTACTAGAAAGTTTTTGTAATTTGGCTAGTAGTCTACGTAGAATAACTACTACAAATTAAACTAATCTTGTGTGTGTGTTTTTCTTTCCACTGCAGCAGAAGTAGCCTATAGGCCTATAGGCAGATCTGCCTATAGGCCTATAGGCAGATTTTCCCCACCCACTATAACATAAAGGTTTGCATGCTGAACATCCTTGTATTACTTATATAGTCTATTATGATTATGCATAGTCTAGATTGGCATTACAGAAAGAAACCTTCCATTGGAACAACTCTAAGCCAAAAATATAAATTATTGCAAAATATCAATTATTCATTTAGGCCTACTGAACAGTTAAATAGTCCAATCTTTTAATGTTCTTTTTGTGCGACCATATTATGCAACTGAGTTTTATTGATAGGACAAATTATAATGTCATGCATGATATGGATACATTACAACTCGTCTATTCTATAGGCCTACATGCAGACGGAGGGGGCGCCGCTCATATTGAAAGAATCTGAAGAATATTGAAATTGTGTTGCGAGCGGAGCGAAAGAACAAAAAATTACAATTACAATGCAGACTTGCAAGACTGTAGCATATTTTTAATAGTAGTTTCTTTAACATTAAGATCCTAGCTAGCTCAGTAATGAAGAATAAATTATAATGATTCTAAAAATGTAGGCCTAAATAAAAAAGATAGGCCCCTAAATTTCAAAATTGAAAGGGAGGCCCGGTACAGATTTACCATCTGTACCGTTGTAAATCCGGTACTGGTAGCAAGAACCTTGTAAAGGCTCTCTACAGGCCAGACAATAACACACACAGTGGGCCAGAACTAGTAGATAAACAATTAACCTACAATTAGCCACGAACGGTCTCAATGTAGGCCTAAGCCTCGCTCTTAGGGCCTACAATAGGCGACGGGTCGAGTTGTCCCAGATATTGCCTGAGAAGCGTGACAAACGGCGTTAGGAAACTTGGCTTCTATAAGGTTTGATGCGGCCTATATGGCCTACCTGCATGTTACATAATTGTAGGCCTACAGGCCTAAAACTTAATATTTTTAAAACTACTCCTCAGAAATTATTCAAACTTTCCAGCAACATTAACTACATGTAGAACCAGACTGACATACTTGGCTAACATAAATTTATTTTTCGCTAGGTGACACCACTTATCAATAGGTCTACTCAAGATGCCTGCCCATATAGACCCTATAAGCCCAAGCTATAGACCCTATAACTATAGACTCTATAGCTATAAGACCAAGAAAAAGCTGGAATTTAATTTCATATGAAAGAGGGTAGCCTATAGCTGCAAGGGAAATCATTGATAGATTAGAAAAAGTTTATGGAGAATCTGCACTTAGTTATTCGAGTGTTTGGCGACGTCTGACCGACTTTAAGGGTGCGCACTAAAAACCTATAGACCTATAGCTATATAGGTTTTTAGTGCGCACCTACTTAAGAGTGGTAGAAGTGGCATTATAGACAGCGAAACCAATGAGAGAAGGGTGTTGCGTGCAGTGGTAACTATATCTAAAAATAAATATGCTATAAATGTAAAGATATTGTATATTCATCAGTAATAATTATGTTGTGTAATATTTCTGCAAAATTTGAATAATTTTTGACGAGTTGATCGCCCTTCGTATATCTTATGAATAATTATAATTAATTAATGTTGCCTCTACTAGAAAACGAGGAAATAGTCAAACTGGCTATTCGTATTCAGCTACTATTCAGTAAAGCGAAACCAGTGTTGTACCAATTGAATATCTACTATCACAGCACCGAAACTTGTCAATCTGTACCAAGGATCAAGTAGGCAATTTCTGTTCTAGTAACAAACGGTGAATTGCGAAAATTATATGGAGAGTGGAGATAGGAGGCTGATTTGCTATTTCAGATATTGAAGTTACATTAAATTGCTACATTTCGTTCAAGGTCATGACTTTGAACAGTAGAATTATGCAATTTTGGCCGAGACCCAGAAAACTCTTCTACCAAATATTCGATTATGATCATATTACGGCCGTAACAATGGTATTTCTATAGGCCTATAGGGTACTTCTTGACCTCCATCCCTCGATCAAAGAATTGCCCGCTTATGCCCTACCCCCCCCC
>JAQFZF010002185.1:0-12763 GCA_034695365.1 Enchytraeus norvegicus
AAATAATAAAAATCCGACCTCGCAACCTTCAAAGGGGAGATCTGACTCCCCAAACCCCCTGGTGATTCGCACCCTGAGTTTCGTGGTTCGTAAATTTGGTTCGTGTAGGTTTTGAGTTTAGCCTACCACCAGCCCCACCCTATCCCCAATTCTTATCTTGACAATATCCAGGAGTGTCGTATCTACGGGAAGCAGTGGAGGCAGTCGCCTTTGGGCTTCAGCCCAAGAGGAGCGCCTCGCGGCCCCACAAAAAGAATTCACTGACTTGAAGCAGGGTTCGAAGTTCGAGCACCCGGGTACGAATCAATAAAAACTCTCAGTTTTTTTTGGCAGACCCACTTAAGAGAACCCGCTTCAAAAGCCCGCTTAAAAAGCAAACTTATAACGTTCCCAACAAAAGCCGATGGGATTTTTTGGACGGACCCACCTAAAAAATCCGCTAAAAGACCCTCTAGAACGCACTTATATTTTCCAGTTTTCGCTAATACTTTAAACTTTCAGTTCAAAACTGGTCAAACCACTAACTACTCTGTAAAATTGTGTGAGATTTAGTTTTACTTTTATCTATAGATAGGCCTACACTTGGCAGTGCTCACCTAGGTACAATGCTAGCTAGAGACTAATATTAATGAAATCATAAAGCTTTAGTTTTTAAAAATCCTGTTTTTAAAAAACCGAATTAAACCCAATACCGGTTACCAAAAAAACCAATAAAGCCCAAAATAACCCAGCGGCTTAGTCTTTCTTTAAGCTGTTTTGTGAATATTTATATCAATGGCGGCGCCACGCCGGGCCAACCGGGGCCACCGGGGCACGTGCCCTGGCTGTAAACGGTCGTGCCCAGCAGGTGCCCCGGCAGCAGGTGCCCAGGCAGGAAAATGAAGTCTCGTAATTATACTATTCCGGTATTATTTTATACATCATGGACAATGGACTTGCGTATTTCTCTACTCGTATAAATTGCACGATTGGTGAAGTTTGTGTGCAGGGCTAAATTTTAGTTAATGATGTTTAAAGTTCGGTTACTTACAACATTTCATGATTTTTCATCAGTTTTAATGTGCCCCGTCTCGGGACTTTGGTGCCGCGGCAGTGCCCCGGCTTGCCCAAAATGCTGGCGCCGTCCTTGATTTATATTCGTGCAGTTACAATTTTCCTTAATATGTGACACTTTCACTTTCATTAAATTCTTCTAATCTCTAGACTAGAAAGTTCAATTTTGTTACGAGCAGACTACTATTCTCTGAGCAGAGGATATTTATTCTAGGGATCAACTGATATTTGATCAGGTAATCTGTAATGACAGGATATATAGTTCAATATTGCGATTAAACGGGCGGTAGATTTGGTCTCACAGAATAATATACCTTTAATTCTTTGTTCTTCTATGCACAATTGTATGCACAATTTGTATGCACAAAAACGCTTCGACTTCAAAACAGCTTCTGATAAATTATCGTAAGCGAAATTTAACAGCAACTGAGTTTTCATTCGATCATTTTATACTTTATGAATGTAAAAGTTGTGTGCTACATTCGTTACCGAACGTAGGCGCGGAGCTGATCGCGATCCTGAGCGATTGCAGCACACAGGTGACATAGTCATTAATTGGATGGTGAACGCCCCAGCCCCACTTTATACAATCCAATTTGATAAATGGGTCATACATGCCAGAGCAGTGGTAACCTTCACAATCTTCCTATGTAGTCACCTACTAGTAGGCTACTGCTCACGAAGGGATGGTGGGCTTGGTTGACCCGTTGCACATCCGAGATTTTACTCTCCTATTGACTCGACCGGGATCGAAACTTGGACCTTATGCACAAAATTTGTTGTAACACAAACTGCCGACGAGCTAACCATCGAGCCACGGAGATGTATATTGCATACTCTAACTATATAATCATATTACTCCAACAGGACTGTTATGTCATGAAGCCTATAGGCCAGACTCCATACTTTGTGATCGAATTGCAGGGTAGGCAGAAGGGCTGCCCCAACGCCTGCTTACCCCCTTTATGAGATCAGAATCGAGAATCTGTAAACAAATATGACCTGTATTCGAACAGTCAATCGGTAATCGTTAACAATTGACATCGGTTAATCTCGAGTTTTCTTCATCCATTACTCTGCCGCTAAGATTTCTCTAGGCAGTTATCGGATGAGCGACTCCATAAGTTGATTATGAATCCAGTTTTCTGTTGGAAGCTTTTTTTCTCTCGAGGCCATGTCGTATTCACACTTATTTCTCTCTCTCTCTTCAGGTACCATGTCCATTAAGGACGTAGGCGATCATGGCTCTCCAACTTTGTCGATCTTTAGTATTTTTAGGGGTTACAATTTCAATCAGTTAATCAATCTATAAATTTCGATATATGGCACTCCCAACTAAGTCTCAGAAGTGCTATGATTTTGTATTGGAATTTCTTAAAAATTGTATTCAACAAAGTAAATTGAATACAACTGAATTACCATATTTCATATTGTCTATCTGGCAGAAAGACAAGTTCAATCGAAAGACCAGTAGCACACTTGCCTTATATTTTTAGAATTTCTTTAATACTAGCCGAATGTAGAGTTCTACAGGAGAGTCTTATATCTCTCGTTCACCTTCATACAAATTAATATTGTCATCATTCTAGTAGGCCTATTGTAATGGGTATTCAACGACTAATCACCAATTTCTTTGCCCAATAATGAAGTCATCAAGAAACTTGATAAGATAAATTGGGTAAAAGCATTGCTGCTTTGCAAAGCATATTCCAAGAGATGGTTGCTGGAGAGTCTAATGGATAGGATTAGAGAAGATCAGTTGATGTGAGGATTTCAGCGGGGTAGTGAAGAGTGTGGAGGGGGGCGATGCTGTGTGTCTGTGATGGCTGATTCTAACCGATTCGAAGGGAGGAGGTTAAATATATTACAAAGTGACATTTTTGTTTTTAATCTTATGGAGAAAATTCTCTATGATTTAGTCACAAATCTAATGCTTTCATGGAATGTCCAACCTTACCCTGAATTCGCTACTTGGCAGTGCTCGAATTACAGGGGCAATCCCCATTAGCCTCACAGCTTCTTAATAGCTCGTTAGATTTAAGGGATATTTTGGTGTCGGACTACCTAAAAATGGTTCAAATCAAGGTTGATTGACAGCGTTTTTGCTCTGACGTCTCGCCCCCACCCCACAAAATTAGCTTTCTCCGACGCCCTCTCCCTCCACCAGTTTTCTCATAATTCAAGCTCTGCTACTCGGGATGGGGGAGTGGAGGGTGGGGTGATGCTTAGCTGTGGACCTCAGAGGAGCAATGTAGCGTGAAGCCTGGAACCTCGCTTAACGCAGCTACGTGCAGCAGCAGTGCAGCAGAAGTGATGCAGCAGTACAGCAAAAGTGTTGCAGAAAGATTATTACAGTAGTCGCTGCAAAGAGAAATTGTCACTGCATTGATAGTAGTTAGATCAGCGATAGATCATTGATAGCAGTTAGATAGTTGTAGATCAGCGGGGAGTCATAAAATATGCTTTAAAAAACTTTAAAAATACTTAAGAATACTTAAAATACATACTCTAATATTTCTAGGCTATTTATTAGCTTATTTAATTAACAGCAATGCTATTGCTTTTGGAAGTTGTTTATATAACTTGCTCATCAGTGCATGTGCAGCGACTGAAGATAATCTTGTACACATATGAAATATTGACATGATATTAAGAAATATATAAACTTAACAATTAATTTTTAAATTTGTATAATATATTATTATACTATTGCACAGATTCAGGCACGGATTTAAGGGAGGGGGCATGACCCGCTTAAACTGAGGGGACCAGCCCCTTCCCCTGGTCCCCCTCCATTTGAAAATTATTGTAATTTGACCCATGTTTTGATATTTGATATTTTTTTGACTCAAATTCATATTTCGGACCCTCGGTTAGCCTCGATTTCACCTGCTCAACCTAGGAAAAAACATATCCCCCGTTCTTAAGAAATTCCTAGATCCGCCACTGGCACTACACGATATTCGACAAATTCTGACAGCCATAGATGTTTTGAGAGATTGCGCGCGGTGTGTATTTTGAAATCTTACACTCTCATCTTAGACGTCTTATCTCGTTACAACATCAGGCAGTTAGCTCTAGTGGCTTGTCAGCGATTTGGTTGCGGCAAAAAGTATTTAAAAATCGTTTTGTAATAATTATTTTGCAAACGTTGAACTGTTTTCTGTATATGACGATGGTTCACAGGTTATCAATGTTATCGTTGAAAGAATAAGGGGAAATCACAGACTTAACGGTTTTTTGTTAGCTGTGCATTCATTGGTTGGTAATAGTTTTTTTAACTTCTTGCATTTTATTAGAGAAAAGTCACAGAAATCCACGTACATATATCCAAAGCAAAGAAGTTATCACCACCAAGAGTTGTAAAACTCTGTAAGGTTACAATTTCATAGGCATAGATTGTGTGTGTGTGTGTGTGTGTGTGTGTGAGAGATAGGCAAATTAAGTGATGTAGTGCAAATAAGTTATTGTAACCTGTGATGATAATTCATTTACAAATAGTCATGCGCAGGATTCAGTGATGGCATACAAATAATAATTAGGCAAATAAATAATTCTGTTCACATGCTTACATTACATATTCATATGAAGAATTAACATTAGAAATTATTAGACCTAATCATATTATGCTATTTTTTAAGTAGATTAATTTTATAAAAGCCAAAAGATTAAATATAGAGCGCTTGAACATAATACAAGCAATATTACCATAAGATGAAATGTTCTGTAGTCAAACTGAGCCTTTGTTATAATACAGGCTTATATATATTTCTTGCAGCAAAGCTGTAGAGATAAGCTAAACGTCCGTTTCCGTGTCATAAGGTTTTGGATTGATTTCAAGATTGATTTTTTATTTTAATTAAATTTTACCCTGAGTGGGTAAAACAGCCCGGTGGGTTTTATAAAGGCGATTCATTACGAAAGGAATGAATTGTGGCTCGGCTTCTCGAGATTGATTGGATTGAAAGAGCCGCGTAAGCAAACCGCATTTAACCTCTGCAGAGCTATTGACTGATTGGTAGTTTGATTGATTGATTGATTGACTGATTGATTGATTTAGGCTGCACATGACGGTAGAACGGTACCAGATTGTATGATGCTGTCCCTACTGCAAGCCTACAATCAAGCTGTTATTTGGCCTCCGACTCTCGGATTTATTAATTGATTGATTTATTGATTGATGGATTGATTGAGTGATTTATTGAGTGATTGATTTAGACGGCTCGTGACGGTAGAACGGTACCAGACTGTATGATGCTGTCTCTCCTACAAGCCTATGATCACTCTGTTGCCAGGCCTCCATCTCCAATTTCTGCAGCGGCTGGAAAGGGAAAACAGGGAAAGGGTAAGAAGGTAGAGAAAGAAAAGATAGGAAAGGGTGAAAACTCTCCAAAACCAGGTGAGGAGTGAAATTATAATTAACTCAAGTATGTTCCAATTTGATTGCCTAGTCGATAGAAAGATTGCAAGCAAGAAACCACTGGTTCGAGTCCCAGCCGGGACCGTCTCTGACAGTGTCTTTGGATACGGAAACAGACGTTAAACTTATCTTAGCTTACCTTTTTAAATTTAACTGATAGTTAAATTTTATTTTCTTGTCTTTCTATCTGGGCTGCCTCTTTCAATTCCTTCTCTCTCTCATAATCACTCTAAGGATAAGAATAATTTGTGTCTAAAATTAGTAATTCAATGGACAAGGTTGAACAACATTACTAAACTATCCTATTCAATTGTGATTTCTTCTGCTGATCATTAATAATAGTGGTTTATTAAGATAGAGGTGTTAACACTTTAGAACTGTTTGTCTATGTAAAATTGTAAAACCTGGTGCTATAAATCTGTAAGTCCCTTCCCCTATTATACAATACATAAAGGACGTTTTTATGGCCCCCCTATTTACTATGTATCTCAGAGGTGCTTTTTGGAACAGCGAATGAAAAAGTAGTATAGCCTGCCATATGCCGAGCAAGATATGGCAAGGTCTCCGCATGGCTGAAAGTTGAGCGACCAATTGGTCTGAAACACAGAAATCATGGCCCAGACCACTCTACGCTTCACTGCAGTATCTGCGTTAGTTAGCTATTTACGAAACGCACACAGTTGTCTGTTGTTCTATTCTCATGTTTCCTGGACCCAACAAGAGTGGATATGGAAAGTATTGCTTGATCACTATAATAATATTTTTATTTCTGAGCAATATTTAACAATTCCGCGAATCCTCTCTGTTCAGTATATTCAAATTAGTAAAAAGAAATCTTGATAATTGAATTTTTAATCGTCAATTCTGTCCCCTGTAATCAAACCTATTTTATTGGATTGGTTGATTGTAATTCAGACGATAAGTCAAAGAATAAGAAGAGTGGGAGTGACTCAGAGAAGGAGGAGCCAGTGAAACAAGCCACGCCCCCAGGTGTCACACAGTACGCTATACTAGCTAAGCTACTTAAGAGCATAGCCTGTGGGCCTTGCAAGGTTGGAATATACTTGCATTGTAGTTAATAAATATTATAAATAATGTAATTATTTATTTCATAAATTATTGAATAAATTAAGTTTCTCTAATAAGCATGTTTGTTTGATTGATTGATTGATTTTTTACCCTGGGTGTAAACAGCCCTGTGGGTGGATAAAAGCGATAAATTAAAAAATAAATGTATCGCGACCTGGCTACTTGAGATCTATATGATTGAAAGAACCGCGAAAGCAGACCGCATTGAACCTCTGCAGAGTGATTGAGAGCCTCTGTCAAAGAAAAGAGGTTTCTCAAAAAATTAGTTGATTGATTGATTGATTTCTTAATTGATTAATTGATTGATTGACTGACTGATTGATTGATTGATTGATTGATTGATGCAGCCTCACGAGTTAGATGCGGATATGATCATAGATGCCTGTGTGATGCTGTGGAAGAAATGTAAGCAGAAGTTTCAGAAGGTTCAAACTGGCACAGCACAGAGATCAAGATATCTGGAGAAGATTGACAACTATATACAGGTATAGAAACAGCTAAGTTTAACGTCTGTTTCCATATCCTAGGATAATGTCAGAGATGGACCCAGCTGGGACTCGAACCCATGACATCGTCATTGTCACATTGTCCTGCACAAATTTAAAGTCTTCATCAGTGCAGTTGTTGGAAATATTTATTTATTTAAATTTCTAACATCATAGATTGATTGACTTATTGATTTATTGATTGATTGATAGAGTGATTGATCAATGGATTGACAGAGTGATTGGTTAATTGATTGATGCAGTGTGTAGAATTGATTGATTGATTAATTAATTGATTGATGCAGTGTGTAGAATTGATTGATTAATTAATTAATTAATTAATTGTTAGACAGTGTCCCTAAGGTGATTGACTGATTGATTGATTGATTCAGTGGGTAAAAGTGTTAGACAGTGTCCACAAGGTGATTGATTGATTGATTGAATTGATACAGTGGGTAGAAGTGTTAGACAGTGTACACGAGGTTATAGGCTGGTGTGGTCTGACTAATATTGATGTGGCTCTAGGAGCCGAGGTGGCTCTCAGACTGGCTCTGGCTCATGAGTCTTGCTCATGGCTCCGTTCAACTCATCCCCCTCTCCTGCAACGAGGTGAACGAAATTATAATTTATAGATAATGAGTTAATAACGCTCCTGACGTCATTCCTTAAACCTTTATTAATAGTGTGGTTAACGTCAAACTTCAGATGCACAAGCCTTCAAAGAGGTTCAACAGAATCAAGCGACTACCATCACAAATATTGAGTTCAGGCTTATTATTATTATTATTATTATTGAGTTTAGGTATTATCATAGCTTCACTCCAGTGATCCTAATGGATTGAAAGCGAGGCTGACGATCTTTCCACTAGATTAATGACGTTACTGATATCGTCGTTAGATGATAAACCGGACGTTATACCGTTATTTGATTTGATTTATTTAAATTAATATACATGTAAAAATTGTACATGTAAATAATTATTTTGTAGTGTAATAAAATGTATTTTATATTTTTCTTTCCCCATGGCCGCTTACAGCCCACGGAATTTTAAAAACAAAATGTCAATTAACAGAGCAAGGCAGTAAGTAATACTGAACAATTGACATATAAACTAAAAAAACGTATATGCTTAAATGTATGAATGACTGATTGATTGATTGATTGATTAATTTATTGGTATCTCAGACATATCATCACAGAGATCTACCACACCTGCTACACCTCCCACACCTAGCGCACCTTCAACTCCTGTGCCAGATGAAACTGACTCAAAAACCAGAACAGCGTACTCTGAGGCCCTTGCCTACATACACATGGAGAGGGCTGAGGAGGTTCTAAGACAAGGCCTGGCTAATATATCAGGCACCAGAGAACTGATGGCTGCCAGTGCTGGGGCTGCGGCCATCGCCGATGTCACTTTGGCGAGGGTAAGTGTTAATGATAATAACAAAAATAAAATTAATAATAATAATGATACCCATGGGCCTTATACATATATATAGGCCTATAACCTTTTATCATTTTTTAGCCCAGGGTCGGTTATCACCCAAGGCATATAAAAAAAATATATAATTAAAATCCATTTTATCATACTTTTAGCCTAGGGTCGTTTACCACCCAGGGCATTAAAGAATTTTTTATATATAATAATAATAATGTTCACAACAATAATTATAATATTAAAGGTTTAACGTCCGTTTCCTCATCCAGGGATGACGTCAGGGACGTCACTATCAATCAATCTTATCAAAGACTGCTCTATGTTGGCCATTGTCCTTGACATTTTCATTGTAAATGGTTTGACAGGGATGTTGTCATTTTATTATTAAGCACTATTGAATTGTATACAGGATATCAATCCGGACCTGTGTCCAATCAGAGCAGAGGACAACATCAGCCTCACACAGCCCATTAGCTCCTCCTCCAAGTCTACCATAGACGTGCTGAACGATAGGCCACACCCACCACTGGGCGGGGCAAATAACAACAATGCTTCATCAGGAGGCGGGGCTAATAATAGGCCACCCCCACCACTGGGCGGGTCTAATAATAACAGTGCATCATCAGAGCAACAGTGTCAGACAGCAGTGGAAGATCAGCACCAATGCGAAGGTGTGCTAAAATTAAAGTATTCCATATAAATTTTGATACTAATTTGCCGTGTTGTTTTATAGTTTAGCCGTGTTGGATCCGGCAAACATAAGAATAGAACAACCGAAAGCTGCACATGTTTCGTAAAAGCTGACTAATGCAGTCACTGATTAAGGAGATCCATCAGAAAACAGAATTGTCTCCTAGAAAATATAGCGTACAAACTTTACAGTTACATGCATTGGACCTGGCATTAGGCAGTAAAATGAGAGAGAGAGAGAGTGAGAGAGAGAGAGAGAGAGGGAGAGAGAGATATGGATATAGGGCAGACCGCAGACCGTGTGTAAGTTCTACATCAATTTTATATATGTCAATTATATATTACCAGTAGTTCAGTGAGTTTCCAGATATTGATTCGTAAGTTGAGCTTAAAGTCACTGTGTTATAGTTGTTATTATAACACAGCGACTTCTTATAACAACACTGAATCACTAAATCAACGCAGACTTAAGGCAGATTTATGCACGTACTACAAAATTATAGCTGGATTAGTTGATCTGCCAATTGACGAATTCTTCCTCTTTCGAGGAGGTATCGCTAGGAATAATGGGGCAAGTATTTACCCTAGCTCATTTCATTTCAATGCAGAAAGATACTACTTTAGGAACAGGTGTATATCTTCTTGGAATTCTTTATCTTCAAATGTTGTTAGTGCTACATCTCTAAATAACTTCAAGAAATGCCTGGATGATGTGAATTTGAGTAAATTCTTGAGAATTAGTTAATTTTGATAATTAAATTCTCTCATTGCTTATTTGTAATATCAGGCACATTAATTTTAGATGATGTTCTGTAATTGGTTTTATTAAGCGCATTTGTGTTTTTATGATTTGCTTATATTACCGTATAAATATTTGCACTGATTTTATCTTCAAGGTTATATAGTCCTATGTTTCTAAATTGATTTGACACTAACAAAGGGTAGAAATGTCTATATTGTGAAACATGTAACGGAACTAATGACTCTTATTTTGTGCACATATTATTAATTTAGTCGAAATATGTAAGCACCACCTTACTGTGGCCTTTATTACCGTTCACTTGCACATTCGATGTTTTATAGCTAATTTTGGTTTGTGAAATGTGTGTGGTGATAAAATAAATAAATAATAAAAATGAACGTTAAACCATTATTTTATTTCATTTGAATTAAAAGTGCATGCTATTTGATTCTGGAATTAATTGATTAACGGATCAATTTGATTGATTGATTTAATGTTCGATTTACTGAAATTAAGGAATAATGGTTCCGGGGGGACATTCATCAGTCCAACCCTTGACATGGCCCTGATTCTGCTCGGCTAGCCAAATTCGGAGTGGCTGGAAATACTCGAGGAGAGGCTGAACGGTCATCTCTCTGGTTCCTGAGATCAGTTCCAAGGCGTCAGGCCACGGGATGGAGGAGCCAACCTTCATCATGTCTCTGTGAAACACATAGCAAATAAGAACTGTTGAATTATTTATTTATTTATTAATTTTATTTTCGTTATCATCCACACAAGCTTTAAAACAAATAGCATTGCAACATAAAACAGTTCAGGGTGATAAACAAGTAACTACAGGCTTTGCAGCACTAATGTGGTACTTGAAAACATGGTCCATGAACAGCAGAGAGCATTTAAATTTAACAGAGCAAATTAAAAAAATAGTAAATTAAAATAATAACAAGTATTCCATATATCACAGCGATGCAGCGGCCCTGTGTAAGATGCTACTTGAGTGATTGATTGATTGATTGATTCATCCATTCAATCATTCTTTCATTTATCCATTCATTATTCATTTATTAATTTACTCATTTATTCGTTCATTTATTCTTTCATTATTTATTAATTCATTTATTAATTTATTCGTTCATTCATTCATTTATTCATTCATTGACGTACCAACTCTGTCGACCACCAGTTATATTACAGCGATGCATAGGTCCTGCGTTGCCTGCTTCTTGATTGATTGATTGATTGATGATTTATTCATTTATTTATTCACATACCCCAGTTGCTGACCAGCTGGCAGACTCTCATATATATCACATCTATGTAGAGGTCCTGTGTTACCTGCTCCTTGATTGATTGATTGATTCATTAATTCACTCACCCAAGTTGTTGCCCAGCTGGCAGACTCTGATATATATCACACCTATGTAGGGGTCCTGTGTTACCTGCCGCCTCACACAGAGACTTGTGGAACTGAAACTGGAGGATGAATGAGATGAAATATCTAGAAACAAAACAAGTTACATTACTACATGTTTTACAGTAGTATAGTTATCTATACTTTTTTTTAACGTAACAAAAGCAATTTTATCTTTTTTAGCCCATGATCGTTTACCACCCAGATAAATGAAGACGATAATAATAATGAACACCATTATTTTAACTACTATATTAATTGTTATCTATTCTTACTCTTTCAACGTAATAAAATATTTTTTATCTAATTTCTTAGCCCAGGGTTGTTTACCAATTACTACCCAGGCATATAATTTTTATAATAGTAGTAATAATAATATTTTTAGCCCATGGTCGTTTACCATCCAGGGTACAATAAATATACTAGTAATAAATGCTTAAAGTCCGCTTCCTCATCCATGGATAATATTAGGGACGTCAAACGTCGAATGCAATATTTTGGCCCCTTTCACGGACTGCATATTAACTTTCTACACTCGGCCTTTGCTGGCGCAGAAAACGACACAGGAAAAGACAAAAAACTGAAAAAATATGTAATTTCTAAAAATTAAAACTAGTTACAATCATTCCCCTAACCCTAACCCTAAATGATAAAAAGTAAAGAAAATGAGAGAAAATATTTTCCTCGAGCAGTCGAACCCCTCAACAAAACACGACAATGTTCATAACACCTATGCTATATTTGCATTATTTTCTGCGCCAGCAATTCTCACGCGTAGAAAAATAACATGCGAACGGACTAGACGATTGAATTCAAATAAAATGGTTTATACATTGTCATTGTCACGTACCTGATGTAGGGTGTGTTGCCGGGGATGTGGTATTTCGCTCCGGGATCAAAATCCGCTGAGGGTCGCCCGACAGGTGGCGAGACCCCTTGGTATTTACATCTGTAGCAACAAATCACACAGAGTCATAATAATAGTCGCATATAGTACTAGCAATGTCGTTTAGTTTCATTTAATTTGTTCACTTTTCTATTGCCATGTAAGCTTACTTCTATTTTTATAGTGAATATAGATCATGTATGATTGAATGATGATTGATTGATGCATTGAGTGATTGATTGATTGAATGAATGATTAATTCATTGATTGGTGTAATGATTGATTGATTGATTAAGTAGCTGACCGAATGACTACCTTTCCAACTTGCTCTCATACTTACTGACTGTTTCATTGATTGATCGATTGATTGACTAATTAATCTAATGACTATCCATCTAACTATCTGACTGACAGTTTGTTTGTTTTGTTGAGATTCCCTTTCGTCCTGCTTTGGAGCGGTTCTATAACTCGCCGTTAGGAACCAGCAGCAACTGGGATGGGTTCGTTCTGCTGTGTTCGTGTGCCTCGGTGTGATTATTGTATGT
>JAQFZF010002186.1:0-12761 GCA_034695365.1 Enchytraeus norvegicus
CTCTCTCTCTCTCTCTCTCTCTCTCTCGTAGCAGCCTTGATCCGTAAAGTGTAACGTTGACTCCAGTCAAACCGGAAGTTGATGAATTATAGGGGGCGTGAACATAAACACTGTTAGTACTGTTTTCTCAATGTCTTTGATCAGCTTCGACTATTTTTATTTGTTTCTGCTAAAAAGTTTTCCTGAGTGGTAATATGTCATATTGCGCAGAAAACTGCTCGAATAGTTGGACATTTGTGATGCATCGATATATGTACGAATTATGAAGCATGCGAAAATTAATTTGTAATTCCGTTTATGCGAATGGAATGATTGAAATGAAAGTAAAGTATGTACTTTTTGTTTCATAATTATTGCTATTGATTTGAATAATCATACATTATTGTCATCAACATCCGACGTTACCTAGTCAGAATGATTAATTGACGCATGGATTATATACATGTAAAATATTCGCTACCAGATTGTAAATTTATTCAAGCTACACATTTTCACGCTGCTTTTACCGCTAATTAAATGACAACAAGCATTAACGGGGCCTACCTTGAGACTTTCCTTTACCTTACGTAATAAATAAAGATTAATATATAAATCTCAAAGACATTGGTCCAACATCGTAGGCCTATAGCAGAATGTGATAGACATGGATATAGGGAATAATATTAGGCCTATTAAGTTTTCATAAGCGAATTCTTATGTAAAAATGAACACTTTAAATATGACTTGAAATGTAGCAACTGAATACGTCGTTTCGATATTCATGCATGCAAATCAGCACCAATAAATGCAGAAAATATGAAAATTTTCATGGAGAAATGAAAATTGGCTAAACACAATGTCATATTATTACGAGTAGTAATAATTAATTTTATCTTAAAACTGTCTGTCTGATCCTAACTTTATTATACTAATCCCACTTAAAAATTTAATGAAAATAAGTTCTTGAAAATGTTAAATTTGCGTATTATTTTCAGGATGCAATTAATCAAATAATCAATGAGGATTTAATGTCCGCTTCTTCACCCGAAGGCGATGTCAGGGACGTCAATTAAGAACAGAATCAGACTAATTTTTTTGCTAAACGGCTGTGTTGCTTATTGAGCGGGTGTATACAGAATTATTAATGGCGTTACTAAAAGTTGAAGATCGGCTCAGGTCTTGCCTACAGCGAGTCCTACATAGCAACAAATTCATAAAAGCTAAACGAAAATCTCTATTCAAAAGTGTATAAATGCAAGGATTCACTCCGGAAGAAAGATATCCTAACCACGTAAACACGGCGAATAGTTCATTCGGTATATTACAGTTCGATCCGCAGAGACCATACGCTAAATTCGTGCAGAAAAATGGCAGCCATAGAGCCACGAAAGCCGCGAATACCCACATGAGAGTCTTCTCTGCCCGGCGTTCTCTACCGTTAACACGAGACTTACCGCATGATGCTAACATATTAAAATAAACCACGGATTTTGATCGTGATCTGGCGTGAGGAGTAATTTCCGGCTCATTATTAGATGCTATGTTATATGATTTACTTGACGGTGACTTGATGGGAGTGGAGCAATTACGGGGAGTCCCTGTCACCTCCCTGGAATCACTATCGCTGGATCCCGACAGCGCCTCTGACGCATTCACTTCCTCAGAGGCGGGTAGAGCGCGACAAAGTCTTGACTTCATCTCGTTAGAGAGAGAGGCAGCTTGCGTGATGGTCGCTAGGGTTAACTGAGAAGTTACGGAAAAAGTTTCCGCGAGTTTCCGGTCAACGTCGACGGAAAATATACTTTCTGGATTTTGAACACTGTTCACACTACGCGTAGAATTCTGCCGACTTTTGATTTGTTTGTAAAATTGTTTATATCGATTATTGGTTGCATGTGTCCGACATGGCGACTCAAATCTGTCGGTGGAAGTAGATGCGGTCGGCGGGCTCACTACCGGAAACTTGATATGTGTTCGAAGTATTTGAATAGAGCGAATGTCGGCAAATATCATTACGGACAGAGGAATGAAAAAGGAAACCAGAGACGAATAAATGGCAAATGTTTGATTAAATATGCCGCATTCATAAACGGCGATTTTCGTCTGAGATGATTCGAGTTGATGTTGTCCCCTTGCGACCAGTATTGATTGATTTCTGTGGATTGTATTGTGTTCAATCCTCTGTAGGACGTGGGATGGGTCCAGGACGCCCTGGACGATGAAGGGTATGGAGAGGGCGAGGGCGATGCACCAGGACGAGGCCACCAGCCCCACCACATGCCTGCCCTGCCTCGAGCTCCGGACGTGTAGAGGATGCGCTATACCCCGGTATCTGTATAACGCTATTGCACATAGGTGCATGATAGAGGCTGTCGATAACATGACGTCACTTCCGGTCCAAATGAGACAAACGTAGAAACCAAAATCCCATTTTCCTCGAATCTGAAATAATATAAATCAAGCAGCGATGCTACATTTATGTTTAGATTATTATTTTAATTCACATGTATTTGACACAGAGGCCTACGATGGATGTTTTTACACTGTATTAAAGTACTGTGTCTATTATTAATAGCCTAACCAACGACATGACTAAGTCCTGATAGTTTACTAATTAGCTGATTAGCTTAATAGCTGACTTAGCTTAATTAAGCTGATTAGCTTAATTGTGATTAACTTCAAATAAATAATTTGCGATTCACGATGTGCTTTTAATTAACTAGGCATATTAAATATATTTTATTAATTAAAATACAAAGTGCGGTCAAATAATTTATTAATATAAAATTTCTAGCTACAAAGGGGAACTGTAGCAACATTGGTATAGTGTTCGCCGAAGAAGACAATTATCCAAGATCAAATCTCAGGTCAGTAACTGTTAACAAAATAAAAATTTCAGGTTTATAATAGTGTGCCTGCGTTAGCAGCATTATGGAGCTATCCGAAGACAAGGTAGGTAGCCTACGATTAATGATGGAGTGATAAGAAATTATAAACACAAAAACAGCAATCAAGAAAGGAAACGTCCATTTTGTCATGTGTGACATATAAGGATAAATATTTTAGCAAATTTTAAAAGCATAATGCAATGATCTCGCCGTGTTGGATCCGCAAACATAAGAATAGACCAACTGAAAGCTGCACGTGTTTCGTAGAGGCCGACTAACGCAGTCACTGGTTAAGGATATCCGTCAGAAAACATCTCCAAGAAAATATGGTATACAAGCTCTACAGCTGTATGCCATGGCATGGACCTGAAAGTAGACTAAGAGATAGAGAGAGAGAGAGAGAGAGAGAGAGAGAGAGAGAATGCAATGATCATCCACAATGTTATCTAGCAATACAATACAATGAGGTTTTAACGTCCGGTTCCTCACCCAAAGGCGGTGTCAGGGACAAGATACTAAATCCTACATACTACTATAAGAACTTAGCAGATGCACTAAAAGTGAAGGCCTATTTGAGTGCATGTTATATATTGCATCAGAAGCTGAGCGTTACGGTCGTTTAAGATCCAGTAATATCACGCTGTTAGGAGTGGAATAGGCATGAAACAAGCAATAACTTTAACATTAAATACCCTGGCGTCCGTTGTAAAATTAAGGCAGAGATTTTAGTGCTTACATCAAAGAAAAACATAATTAGGCTAAATAATATAATAAATTTACTTAACTTAAATTTTATTTAATCTGTACTATATTTATTTAAAACATTAAAAATTTCTCCATTTTAAGCGGTGACCATCAATTAACGATTAAGCTTATCGAAGCATTGATCGAAACGCGCTGATGCACCACAGCTTATAATACATCGAATCGAACCGTTCAGTTATTTTTTCATGATTGACCTACTGGTAGTAGGCTATACATCTTGCTAAGCACTCGAGTATACTGAGGTTCCGAAGTCTCCCTCTCTCTCTCTCTCTCCCCCCTCTCTCTCTCTCTCAGTGCACTGCCTAACGGCAGGTCCATGACATATAACTTTAGCATTTGTATGTCATATTTTCTTGGAAATAATTTTGTCTTCCGATTGATCTCTTTAATCAGTGACTGCGTTAGTCTGCTTTTACTAAACACATGCAGCTTTCCGAAGGTCTAGAATTGATTTATTTATAATTTTTCAAATTGTAGTATTAGCGTTAGAGGTAGAAAATTCTATAATTAAGCGTAATAATTAATCCATCAATTCAACTTATATAATATATTATAATTTACTATTTCCAAAGATCGAACATAACGAAGAAGAGAAAGGAACGATCTGCCACTCATGTCATGTCAGTAGATCACAATGTTTTAGTACAAAGAATAATAAACTTGTACCGCATCAAATATGATGTAGAGTTATTCTTGCTACCAACTCATAAATGAAGTCTAGAGATCCTAAAGAAAACTGTTCTATGCACAACGTTTATCGCTGTTTGCTATTCTGTTCCATCATCTTGATACACAATCTTTGCTTGCGGGGTCGCTTAACAACAATAGCGGAGTATCGCATTACTATAGGATGGATTCAATATAAATCTCTTCGGCATAATGGAGCATCGACTTGCTTAAACCCGGAATCTATTCTTTGACGAACTGCTGAAGAAATCGCTGCGACGAACAATTGGATTAAAAACGAGATAGCGTGAAATTACGGTTTTATTCCGTAGATATTAAAAATGCCTGCTCTATTATGTAATATAGGCTTATACATGTTTGGATTCAGATCACACCAGACTATGATTCATAAACTAGTAATTCGAATGCAAATTATGTTTAAATTATGTTTAAATTATGTTTAATTAAGTAAATTATTTGCTGAATCTTGCTAACAAAATATAGCGCCATGCCTCTAAGAGCGGATGATAATATGTATGTCTTTAATCTATTCAGTGTTCTGTCACACGGCAGGTTCAAGGCACATTCTTCCACACAATGCGCAATCTCTCTTATCAATGTGCACGCCATCGACCGACCCAGCAAGTTGATCCCATCACAAGAATTATGTATTTTGATGGAATCAACTTGCTGATTTCATCAACAAATCTAAAGTGATGCATGTTTTCAAGTGAAGCAAGAGTTTTCGAGGTGGTTTACCGTTCCTCTGTTAGTTGTCTTCTACGAAACATGTACAACTTTCGGTTGGTATAGCCTCAGATTTTCAGATCACCAAGGGAAGTGATAGCATACAACATATTCTGCAACACCCTGGTTTCGTTGTAATTCTATACAGTATCCAGGATTCATTGATAAAACTTGTCCGAACATTTTCGACAAAACATTCTTTACAAGCAATTTTTTCGCCATGCACTTAGTTAAGAATCTGCTCTAATTTGCTAGATTTCTGTAGCGGCACTGCAATTGTAAGTCGTTGCACTTTTGCTTTACTTTCTATCGATAAATTTGTTGTTGTGCTTTATTCTACTCTTTCTATAACCGTGGTTCCCAACCTATCGGTCGCGACCTTGGGGTCGAATTGGAATTCTCTTGGGGTCGCCTGATCGTGATGAAAAAGTACGTCAGATCTTTATGAAAACGTACTTTTCATGTATAAATAACTTTCAACCCTTTAGACTCTGCAATCTCCAAACTAACTACAATCATTTGTAGTTAGTTTAGACCGTCTTATCATTTCTTTCTGATCCATGTTGAAATGAAAACTTAAAATCGCGAACCCTTCATGGACACTGATCAGCTTGTTAAAGTTGCATACCTTGCTGACAGGTTTGGGCACATAAATGAACTGAATCTTTCACTGCAATGAAGCAATGCGACTGGTTTGGATTTGATCAAGAAAATACGAGCTTTTCAAATGAAACTGGAGCTCTGGGTGCAGAACGTTAATCTGAGCAGAATTAATGTTTTTTGGGTGTAGTATCTTATACTGCTATAACGAGTGGCTAAAGTGGGGTAGCCGATCACTTCATAATTTTTGTTGGGGTCGACCATAGCAAAAGGTTGGAAACCGCTGTTCTATAACATGTTATAGCTTTGTTTACGGTATTTATTTGAAAGCGTGTTTTTCAAACTACATTATATTATTATCTTACAAGATCTTTAAAAAAGGTGTTCATTTGATAAAGTAAATCTTTTTCAAAAAAATAAATTATGGTTACTTAGGTAGGTTTTCATTTTTACACTTGCATTTGCATTAGTCACTTTATACGAAATACGAACATTTCTAGGTTGGACTATTCTCAAATTTCTCGGGCCCAATACGATACATATTTAAATAATCTACGAGATTCAAGAGTAGGATGATGGTCAGGCCCATAGAAGTACTAATATATACACTAGAAGGCTCAAGCAATAGTAATAATTCGTGCTCTCATGGTTACATGACTGCACTCCGGATGTTGATATGTGAAACTTAAAAGTATCAATAAAATGACGTCATGAAATCTAGAAACAATATAACATTCATAGAGAATAGTGTCTAAATTAACAAATGACGTCATTTTTTATTTAATTTTAAACATATTTTATGTTACACACATCAACATCTGGGGATATCCCTGTAGCCAGGAGAGCGCAACCTATTATTTTTCTAGTGTATATATTAGTATTTCTCTGGTCAGGACATTATTAAAAAATGTTTATTTTTAATATAGTATATATAGTATCATGCCTGAGCATTTCAATACTTTACAAAGTTACCTGACATATATAAATCACATAAAAATATAAACATGGCAAATAAACGCACAAATGTCATACAAATAGTAAGATATAAAATCTAAGATAGTAATTTTTCAGTCAGTAGTCAAAAAATGAACTTGTTTGTTCGGTTAGAGACTAGACAAATGATAAAAAATGGTTAAAGCAACACAAAACTACTGCACAATATTACGACAATAAAAGTTAAATGCTGACTAAAATCGCGATAGTAGTTTGATACACCATAAATCATATTTGTTTATTTCTCCGATGGACTGGCTAATATTCTGGACATGATAATCTGAAAAGATTTGGACGGTATGTAGCCGTTCCATAACTGCTTCAGTCACATTAAACAAGCATACTTGATTTCAGCCGTCAGATCTCAGACTACGATTGTCAGAATCCATTTTTCATCTGTAATATCGTACAATTTCATTAATTAGATGTACATTGAGGGACTGTACTGCGTAAAAGCGGAAAGTGATTAAGAGTGTAGGCGCTTGATTACTGTGCAGCATGTTGTCTTCAATAGACTGTTACAGGGCCTAGATAATTGTCACATGTTGCACAAAATACGCACATGCTGCACATAGTACACATGTGCGTATTGTACAGATGTCTATTATTATGAGTCTTCTAGGATGGTTCGTACTGTATTCTATATAAGCTTATTTTATATAACAACTAGCATTATAAGTGGCACGCAGTAGGTGACTGCTTCAGAAGGTTTTGAAGCTAAATACAGATTGTATCTTTGAAGAGTGGCGATATCACCTTTAGATTTATGGGATGGAGTCAGGAATTGGAATCGGTCATTCGCTCACCTATGTGCCGTGGTCGGGGAGCTTTAACGATCGCCCCACTAGATTAAATATTAAAATATTAGTCCTATAAATAAGCCGGAACCGTCTCTAGTATATTCTGAACTGGTAATCCTATATACTATTGTGACTGCGTGAATATAATAAATTATCAATTATTACAGTTGTATAATGAATAGTTTACTAAATCTTCTTGCTAATGATAGGCTTATTTATCAAAATCTTGCAACACAACTGAAAGCCCAGCGTAAATAGTCTATAAATTCTATTCCTATAACATATGCGATGTATTGTTACGTTTGTATCATGCATGCAGTGTAAGATCAATAGATTCTCACCCGTTTAAAATCACAATGATCGCTTATTTGGATTAGGCTACAGACTTTTATATTTGAAAATCTCTACATGTATATGTACTATGCAGCCTAGGCCTAATTTATATCATTGCCAGAATTTTTTTTACATTTTGTTCATTAATGATCACGCCATCGATTAAAGAAGTTGGTCCTTAATTCAATGAAGTTATATAACTATACCATCTACATTCTACAGTCGTGTGCTAAAGTTTTGAGTACCTTTTGGAAAATCAATTTTTAATCCTATTGATCATAAGGTAATAGTAGCCTTCAGCCTTTGTGAGAACTTCCAACCTTAGGGAATAGGAATATGAATAGAAAGAGGATATACATAGAGACAGCGGCAGAGACAACAATCGAGACAGAGACAGGAAGAGAGAGAGAGAGAGAGAGAGAGAGAGAGAGAAAGTTGGGTATTGTATCAACTATTCCATACGTGTATCTGATGAGCAGTTAGTACGTAATGGGAACCGCTTCCGAAGATGGTTGAGTTTATGAACAGACTTTTTTTATTAGACTGGCAACCTTGACGCCAAGATTATTTCATAATTTCTACTTGTGTGTTGTAAATTGTAATCCTTAGTTTCGGTTCGGGATCAGCTCAAGAATATACCCTCTATTCTGAATATATCAGAACCTTCACCCTTACCTCTGGACTCTTATCAGATTCCTGATTGAAAGAGCGCTAATGATGTATTGGAGACGTGAAAGTGGCACTTCAAGGGTATGATGCTGATAAACTATTTTGTCAAGAGATTTTGAGAAACCGATCCATGGATGTAATTAAACCAGATAGAATTTTCTAGAGAGAAAATAAACAAAATGGCCTCGTAGTCTCCGTCATCCAAAGAACGACAACAGGAACAATAAGTATCCAAAAAACTTTTTATGTTTTTTTTTTGTTATGTTAAGGGTATGGGACCTAGGGGTATGATAAGTTGCGAAAAGCCACTTTAAATGTTTAACATATTAAGCTCTATATTCACTAATTTTGATATATTTTGATATTTATTCAAAACATGATAGTCGATTAAAAAATGACACCGTATACAATATTACAGATCTATTTAATCATACGACGACGTCCCTGGTGTCGTCGCCAGATGATGAAACGGACGTTAAATTCGCATTGATTGATGGCAGCACTACGGACTCTAAATCAGGAGGTCGATGGTTTAAACGAATCCCGAATATCTCGCCATCTGGCGAGATCAATAGCATATGCTATAATTATTATAATTATTATAACTTGAACTGTCCTCAGCATGGGATTAAACAATGCTTTAACAAATCTATTTTGCTGATTAATTGATCAAGAGTGGCATATCAGTATTTAGTGGCATATCAATACTTAGTGGTCTGTTGACACTTAACTTCGTCATCAACTAATATTAATGTAACGAATGTAAACAGCTTAGCATAATCACCTTCCGGTAATTTCCTGATAAAACTAATGCAGGGAATATAGTTAAATTTATAATATCAAATTTGTTGTGCTTTTTTAATGCTGACGTATTGAATCACAACATCCAAGCAAATATGAACTCTGGAGGTGTAAATGTGAATATTTCCATGGATGCATTTTGTTTCAAGTCCATGTAAGCCAAATACAGCAATCTGCAAATGACGTCACATGGATGACCAAATAATGCTAGGTGAAAATGGCTGCTTTTACGACGACGACTGTACATTTGATAAACATGATGAGTAACGTTATTAATTTAAGATCAAATACTAGTCTTATTCTAATCTTAAATCAGATATGTTAATACAATTGAGATAATTTTGTACTTCCATGCACGTCAATGTTTAATATCTAAGTCTTCTTTCTCAAAACGAACACAATATTATAGTTTTATAATATCAGTAATGATGATTCACATTTTGCAGTTTACTATAATAGAATATCCAAGTCTCTCAAAATGTAGCATAAACGTATTTTATGTAGCCAAAAAATCCTCATCCTAGGAGTCCTATCATATTTTATATCAGTAGGTCGAGTAATGTTTGTCTGAAATGCCTCAGGCCACGGGTTCGAGTCTCAGCCGGGTAAGACTCTGACAGTAACTTTGTGATACAAAAACAAACGACAAACTTATTTTACAGATTTTCTAACAATAAAATTTTCCTCTGATTGTTTCCATAATGTCCTGATCACATGCTGGTGAAGTAACGGACGGTAACCTATATTATATCCACATTGGTTTTCATTGAATTAGACTTATCTCTAACCTGTCGTCCCCATATCTTTATCACCATATCCATCCATATTGTCCCTGATGTCCCTATTAGTTTCCAGTGCAGAAACGGACGGTAAATCGTCCCTGCATCGTACTGAATTATACTAGTCTCCTACCACCCGTCCCCATGTTTATCTCTGATGTCTCCATCACCTCAGAATAGTCGAAACGGACGTCAAATCCTGCCTGAATCGTACTACACTAATCCCAACCAGCTGATAAATGCTGAACGGATGTTAAGTCCTCCCCTTATCGTAGTATAATTCCCTTGTTTTGTCAGCGATATTTGAGAATAGTCCAACCGATAATTGCGCGTGTTTCGTAAGAGCCGACTAACGCAGATATTGAGGAAAGAAATAGAAAACCACCTTAGAAACCTATATTTTCCTTGAACAATGGCATCATGTTAGGTGTGGAAAAGGCAAAGCCTTTGTGATGAGACGGACTTATTGGATTGGTCGATAGTGTGCTCATTAAAGAGCGAGATAGTTGATTGTGTGTATGAATTTTTGCCTTGGACCTGCCACGTGGCAGAGCATAAGATAGATAGATAGATCGTACTAGACTAATCCCTACCAGCTGGTATATGCTGAACGGGACCACGAAGAGTCCGAGCAGGAAGTCCGTAAAGGCTAGACTGGCGATGACGCGGTTGGATAGATTCTGGAGATTACGCTGTAGGATGACTGCCAGGAGGACCAGGACGTTTCCGCCTAGTATCCACAGAGGGATTACCGCCAAGGCTAGAAATATCCACAACGGTCTGTGAGATTCTAAAGGATCGTCCAGATTAGAATTATTCATAGAGTGAAATGAATATGCATTATCATCCAGTATTGAAGATGTTTGATTATAGTCGGCATCCATTTTTGTATGATTTAGTAGAATTCCTGGATACTGCTAGAATTAACATATCAATCAATTCAACTGATTTTTTCCGTGAAAACAATTATTTATGCTAAGCATGTACTGTGCTTATAATAATTACTATAACATGATTATGTCATGTCTCAATTGAGGAATTTGTATCCCAGGACCTGCCACTTGGCAGAGCACTAGATAGATAGAATTATATGATATCCTTTCTTCACTGTCGGCCTACTCTTAAAATCCGGGCTCCATGTACTTTCTCAAAGCAAATTTATTCCCTTTACAGTAGGCTACAGCACAGCACAATGAAATATAATTTTTTGAGGTCACAACACTTTGTGTATCTCAGAAGCGCCGCTGCCCATTAACTTGCAGTGTAGCCTGCTGTAGCTTAGATTGTCAATTTCGTTTATGCCATTTACCTACATTGCCAAAAGTATTCAATTTCCAAATCTAGTAGAAATTCTTAATCTGACTCACTTTATTACTCTAATCGACCACTTATTTGACTTTGCCTTTTCAATCACCATTAGAGTCAATGACCTCCAAGCTATTCCAGGGAAGTTTATTTATATATTTATTTATTTATTGCTAATACGAAACAATAAATTAGATTTATTATCATTATCCAATCATATAGAATAACTTACAGGTCTCAGGAATTCAGGAAATCGGATGACACATGAAAATAGAAGGGATAATGAAAAGTGCATAAAGACTAAATGCGAAAAGTTGAGATTTTATTTTCAATGATAAAAGAATTCATTACATATTTATATGAGACAATGACTTTGACTGCAAAACTATAAAATAATATACGTGCCATGCGTCGATGCACTTAAGTTAAAAGATGTGCGGCTCTTTCTATGGCAAGCACGTTTCAATGGAAAAGTTAATTAGCTTTTTCTTGGTTAATCTGTTTTCTACAGAACATCAACGCTCTACTTCACATTTTGACTAACATGTGTAATACTGCGTGGGACCATATCCAGGAAATGTCGTATAAAAAACCTCTCATCTTCTCAATAGACAAAAAATCTCTGATACTGAGCGATAGCACATCGGTTGAGTGTCCGACTCGGGTTAGATCGGTGCAAAGTTCGAATCCCAGGGCTCGTCCATCACTGATGTAGCCGTTATGAAGCTAAACTGACGGAAATTTTGGCTCTAGTCTTTTAACAGCATTAAATGACCTAGGCCTATATCTACCTAGTAAATCTCTTGCACCCCTAGGCTACTTAAAATCAGCTTAGAAGGTAGGCCTAACATAAATAACGATTTGGAATTATAGTTCGCAGTAATGATCACTTACAAACGAAATTAACAATCATAATTATGTCAAAAATAATGAGGTAACCTATCGACTAATTCTACATGTACCTAAAGGCATGATAGTTATTAAAACATTTAATAACTGACTTTTATAAAGTTTTATACTTTTCGACTTTAGGTTTCTTTTCTTGATCTACCCATTTCTCCAGTTCTCTGCCAGGTCCAAGACAATATTTGCGTACACAATCCACTCTCTCGCATTCTAATGAGCACATCAATGACCTACGAAAGCAATAATTGCTTACGTTGATGGGATTATTTATCCCATCTTAATGACTTCGCCTAACGACAACCAAAATGTTACAATAAGCTTAGAGCCGATGTTTGACATAGGTTTTGCACCCCAGGCACCATTAGCGACTATCATTAATTCAAGCCATGCACCACCTATGTACATTGTACAAATGTGTTTCAGAAATGTGTTTAACTGTGTTTCATTTCACAATATGTTGCGAAATCAACGTCTCTGGCATAATCCGTAAGCCAAAGACGAGGAAACGGAACGGATATATATGCTCTGAA
>JAQFZF010002187.1:0-12761 GCA_034695365.1 Enchytraeus norvegicus
TCCTTGTGCCCCTCCTGTGAGGCGAGGTGAAGGGGCGTGTAGCCATTCTTAGACTCCACGTTGGGTTTGGCCCCTCTATCCAGCAGCAGCTTGACTGTCTCGACCTGGTTCTTCTTACTGGCTATGTGCAGGGCTGTAAACCCGTTCTATATCAACCAATCAATCAATCAAGTTTAGATCAGGTGTCTCCGGTGAATCCGGTGACCATGGAGACTATGGTCTCGACGAGCCCCGGTGGAACTGATTTCATTAATATCTTCGGCAGACGGATTGCACTGCATACTCGGGATCAGCGAGAGATCCCCTTTCTTTGGCAGAGGATCTCAATCGCTCTGCAGAGGTTTAATGCGTTCTGCATTAGCGGCTCTTTCAAACTAATCGATCTGGAACAGACTGGCCACAATTCATTCCGTTCCTAATGAATGAATTGTGCCCTGTGGCTTTTATTTTGTTAACAGGGGGATTGTTCATAATCTAGTAAGCACCAAAATTAATAAATTAATCAGTCAATCAATCAATCAGTCAACGTATATCGAAACATAAGACAGACCTTGGCAGCAGAATGAGGTGAGGCACCCTGATCCAGCAGCAGGACGACAACCTCGGTGTTGTTGTAGTGGGTTGCCACATGGAGGGGTGTCAGACCGTTCTTACCCTCGAGGTTAGGCTGGGAATTCTTACCCAGCAGTATCGTGGTCATGGTGACGTTACCGTACTTAGCGGCTATGTGAAGGGCTGTGAATCCTTTCTGTTGGAAAAAAAGATGATAAAGTTTCATAGAAATTAACATGGAAACCAAAAGTGATTGAAAGTATTAAAATAATTATATTTATAGTAATTTTTTTATAAAAGGATATTGAACCTTTTCATATTGTTATAATTAATTTATAAAGTAACCGTGTATAATATTTTAAATTCTTAATAAAATAATAATGATTAATAATGATTCTTAACAAAACGGAATTGTGGCCATTAACAGATAGATGAAACTCTGTAAACACGTTTGTCTGTCATGTATGGAAATAAAAGAAAAATAGTACTGATGTGTATGTTTTTGATCCGATAGAAACCTTGGTTGTGATGCTCTGTTTAGCGCCATTATCCAGCAGAACCTGCACCAAGTCCTCATGACCTTCTTTGACAGCTATGTGGAGAGCGGTGTACATGTCCTTGGTGGTGGCATCTCTCGAGGCACCACTCTGGAGCAGCAGCTGCACACCGTCAACACTGCCCAGCCTTGAGGCCACGTGCAGCGGTGTCTGCATCTCTCGGCCTCGTGCGTCCACCTGTCGGGTATATAGCACAAGCATCCATCTATCTTCAAATCAATTCGTCCTTTAGGATATTGCACAAACAACACCAAATAACATACAAGCAATGCAAACGCAAAATAAATTGTGGTAAAGCAGAACTAGAAAAAAATAAAGGAACAGACAATACATAAGAGCGAGAGCTCTGTTGGGCACTAGTCACATATTAGAATTAAACTATTAAAAGAAAATCAGTCAGATTAGAGCCTGTATTGCCTATTTCGGTTGTAAAGAGTTCAAGCAAAAGTGAGGTAACACAAAATACTAAATTAGTAAATAAAGAAAGTTTTATATAAGAAGTACAATGCAATATATCAAGAAAAAGATCTTGTACCGTCGGGTCACCACTGACCCCTAGTGGTGGACTGATGTACAAGTGATGGCCAGTTGTCTTTCTGCCGTACCTTCTCCTTCAATTGTCCGAGCCCTTGACCTGTTAATCTTGACCTGTTAATCATGAACTGTTAATCTTGTACCCTTATATTATACCATCTATCTCATTCTTGGCCTCTCTCTACGTGTCTTATCCTCTCCAATACCCAACATAGTTGATTTCTTTAGGCCATCTGATCTCATAATAAAATCTAATATAAAATATATACAGTACTTAGTATAATTATATAAGTACGTTGAGGAACGTTGGCACACGTATAATATATGTGGCAGGATAAATAAATGATAACTAAACAAATTATCTGTGAAACAGTTTTAAAATAAAATAAAAATATCGCCAAAGAGATTATACATCGCTCTTCATGATCAATTTAAAATAAAAGCTACAATTTAGTATCTAAGACTGCATTTTTAACTAGAATTATATTAGACAGCAGACTTTTAATCTTGCAAAGAATTCAAAGCCCATCTTAAAAACAATTAATAAACAACCTTAGCCCCACTGCGGATGAGAGCCCTCATGATCTCTGTCTGACTTGCCCTGGCAGCAAGGTGAAGGGCTGTCTCGCCCCTCATGGTTTGTGTTTCGGTCTGGGCACCGTTCTCCAGGAGGTAGGTGACCACAGAGCTGTGGCCCATGAATGAGGCAATGAGGAGTGGGGTGAGGCCAGACTCAGTGGTGGATTCCACCTGCGCTCCATACCGCAGTAGCAGCTCTATCACCTGTACAATGTACATACCATATCGTTTCTTTATTCTCACTTTTATTTAATCAATCAATCAATGAGGATTCAATGTCCGGTTCCTCACCCGAAGGCGATGTCAGGGACGTACATAGAACGCTAACAGATAAAAAAATAATAATGTTTAATAAATTAAATTACTGTTAAATCAAAGAGTCAAATAACTTTGAAAGACTACATAAAGAACTAGAAATATAACTGTAGTAAAAAATTCAACTATGCAACCCGTAGTGACAATCCAAACAAATATTAGACTATTAGCTCAGCTGAGATAAGGACCAGAACAAAACAAAATAATAGTGAGAGGAATAATTGAGCAGCGAAATCAGATAATGGAGAAGTCAATTCACTAGAAAGTAACCTGATGTATACACCGTGTGGCATAAATACCGAGAACACGATATGTTTTTCATTTTCTACCAAAGTATTGGTGTGTTTCCTTTGATACTTGGCATGCATCAACAGGGGTCTACTTGTCATTTATATTGAAAATTTAAAGAGAATTGGACGCATAATCACTGAAATATTGAATTTTGTGCGTGACTCCTAGTAAGATCTTGACTCCCAGTATGGACAGTACTGTATATAGTAAGCAGTACGGGTTAGCGACATTGGTTTAACGTTCGCCTCGAAAGCAGGTGACCCAGGATCGAGTCCCAGATCAGTCAACAAGAAAATAATAATAAAGAGTTTGCCAGGATGGTTATTTGAAATTCTGCGCGGCTATCATTGTGAGTCATCTAACAGGTATTTGAAGATAGGGAATTCATCAGGAGTCGAATGAGTAAAAAATAAATATAAATAGTATATAATAAAAATAAAAACTCTAAAAACTCCACTTTGCGAATATATGTCAAACATGTGCGGTTGTCACGTGTAAGCTATAAGCTAGAAAAAGAAACATGTAGGCTACTGTAACAGTAGGCATAGGCTACGGTAAAATATATCCTATATGACATTGTAATATTATGCTGTTCTGTCCATATTGGGATTCAAGATCTTGCTAGGAGCACAAAAAGGAATATCTCGGTGATTATGCGTCCAATTCTCTTGAAATATTCAGTATATATCACAAATAGGCCCTTGTTGATGCATGCCAAATTTCAAAAGAAACACACAAGTACTTGGGGTAAAAAACACAAAACATATAGTGTTCTCGGTATTTAAGCCACACGGTGTAGATGTTGTATTAAAAAGTTCAAGTTGTCATCATACATCATTGTCCTCCAAACTTCTAATGCGCATCTCAATATTTTATTTCAAATTCTAGCAAGTCATGTAAAACGTAAAGTTCCGTAGGTGATAGTACTTAAATCTAGTTTAATAACTTCTTAATTGAGTAATGGAAATCGTACTATTTAAAGCATATTTTCCTACATTTTGCATGCACACTGAGCAGGACCTGACCGCATGTTTTTTTAACTGTGTGCGTCTGCTGTGAAACAAATGAGGTGCAAAAAACAATTAACATTTCATTAACCTCAATTTTTACCCCCGACTGCGATCAATACTATCTCAACAATAAACAACTTAACTAAAGCAAAATAACCTTTATTCGATTCTTCTTGCAGGCCACGTGTAGAGGAGTAAAACCATTTAACGCCCTTGCATCCACCTCACAATGATTATCGAGCAGTAGCTTAGCGACCCTCACGTTACCGCAGTGGGCGGATACGTGCAGTGACGTCAGATAGTCCATGGTGACGTCATCGATGTGGACGTGGTTAAAGAGCAGCACACGTGCACACTCCACGTGATCGCCCTGTGCAGCCATGTGCAAGGCTGACAGGCCGTTCTTGGTCTTAGCAGAGATCTGAGAACCTACAATACAATTATACAATACTAAAGGGTACTTTATAGCGCCTCAATGTACTACGTAGGCTACCTCAGAGGCGCTTTCTGAAACAGTGAAGGGAAGAGTACATAAATACAACAGTAATCACAGTGCAATCTTGTTGTTGTTGCTCGCCCAGGATGTTAGCTGTGGTGCTGACACCTTGTATCTCTTATCGGGAGGGTTGCAGGGTTCACCCTTTGCAATGTGCAATCATTATCCAGTGCCTCATAAAGCACCACACAACCAATGCCAATCGACATAAGGCTAAATCAAACGTCCGGTAAGCGGCGCAATGCCAAAATCAGGAACACCGGTCCATGTAAAGTTAAAGGTTGTGGGCCATATTCGTTACCGAACGTAGGCTCGGAGCTCATCCCGATCCTGAGAGATTTCAGCACACAGGTTGTAAACTCAAGTCCATGTAAATAATTTATTTTATACAGAAGTAAAGCAACAGTAACTGCATAGCAGACGAACATCTAAACTAACCATTTGCAATCATTCAAGATTCTGAAGATCTACGCATTAGTCTTGTAATTCCAGGAGCAGTGGCGATGGGTCATGTTGTATTGAATGTATTTTCGTATTATTTATAATAATCTGATCTGTTTAATCAGACTCGCTTGCCCTGGCTAATGGTCTACAACTTTTCTGATCTCGCTTTTACTTCGGTATGGGCATTGGCAAATGTGTTCTGGTGATATAGAAATGCTTGAAATTGCGTCGCCTGCTTAAGATGTCTCTGATATCGCCTTCGGGTGAGGAACCGGACGTTAAATCCTCATTGTATATAGCATCATTGATGAGTTAGTTGTACAGGTATTCTGAATCACCTCTTTCCAGCAGTAGATCGACGCACTGCTCGTGCCCACATCTGGAGGCGCAATGGAGGGGTGTTAGGTTGTCCCTGGTCCTGCTCTCTAGGCTGGCGTTAGCGTCAGTCAACAGGGCCACGATGTTGGTCCTGCCCCACTTGCTGGCCACGTGCAGGGGCGTGATACCCGTGCGAGCCCTGTGCTCGATGTCTGCCCCTGCGTGGATCAGTACCTAACGTACGGTTTGCAAAAATTTCCGGCACATTTACAACCTAATCGATTTCAGTCCAATTTATACAACTTAACAGATTTCACTCTAATTTACACAATCTTACCGATTTCAGTTCAATTTACACAATCTAACCGATTTCGGTCAAATTGACACAACCTAACCGATTTCAGTCCAATTTACACAACTTAACCGATTTCAGTCAACCTCACCGATTTCAGTCCAATTTGCGCAACTTAACCGATTTCAGTGAAATTTACGCACCCTAACCGATATCGGTCTATGTTTACACAATAAGGCCCTACAGCCCTACACAGTACACACCATAATCTAACCCTAACATAGCCCCTAATTAAAATTGAAATCGGTTGAAGTTGTGTAAATTTGCTTACGGTATTAATGAGAAACACATTCTTTAGGCATTTAGTGTCCAGATTGGATGGCCAATTCGGTGGCACAGTTGCCTTTAAGACAGCAAGCCACGGGGTTAAATAGCAACTCTTCTTTTACATTTCAATTATGTAAAGCAGATTCTTTACAATATATTCAATAGACTCGTCCATGACATCGCCTTCGGGTGAGGAACCGGACGCTAAATTATCGTTGTATTGTATTGTAATATGTACATACATACCATACATTACAATACCATACATACAATACCATACATACAATACAATGACGATTTAGCGTTCGGTTTCTAGACCGATGACGATATCAGGGTAAATGAAGCAGGTAAATCAGTAGCTACATTGGAAACAATTAGTACGTAGTAGGTGACTACTTCGGAAGATTGCGAAGGTTACCACAGGCCTGGCGTATATGATCCAATTACCAAATCGGATTGTATGGAGTGGGTCAGCGACCTCACCGTCGGATTAATGACTATGTCACCTGTGCACTGCAATCGCTCAGGATCGGAATCAGCTCCGCGCCTACGTTCGGTAACGAATATGGCACACAACATTTACCTTTTTACATTGCTGTATCATAGAAGAATAGCATGCATGCTTATGCTAATCACTCAAACTGTGTGACCAAGCGTGAAGGACCGGAAGTGCTCCAATGGTCTGGATTTTTTGTTTCAGGTAAAAGCACACGAACACAGGAAAGCTTAAGCACGCATACGTTCACACAAACATCTACAAACATTATTATTTAGCTTTGTTGAGTTTATTTTGTATACCCGAATTTAAACACCCGAATTAAATTAAATCAATTAAATTAAAATTATAACAAACCTGCTACTTGTACACTTGTACATGTAGATATTGAATTAAAATAAATACGGCATAAAATTTAAAGAAAGAAATGAACCATGAAAATGAAAATAGGGATAAGCCAGGAAGTGGATAAAGGATGGGAACTCTGAGTGATAGGGCGAGAAGTTCATTTATTTGATATCCACTCTCCTATAAACGGGAATAGATTTCGGAACATTTGTGAATATTTGAAGTCAAGAATTTATCAAGTTAACCCCCATTATGTAATCCTAATATTCCAGATCATTGAAAGATCTGGCCTAAATATATTTTTAATAAAGGATGATGAAGATAATTGAGGAGCTGCTTATAAAACGTTACGAAAAGCTTAAAAATAATATCATTCCTATCTATGCATCAATCAACCTGATTTGATAATCCTATCAGAATCAATGATGGACTATTTTGATAATTGATCAGTAATCACTCATTTCTTTTTATCTTATTGACCCTAATGCTGTTTTATAAAAATGAGCTGCTTCACTGGGTCCACTTGCAGCTTATCTTAAAATTCTCCCACCAGAATTGTGATTGAGTGAGTGGCCTGTAATAATAATTAGTATTCAACACATGTTCTTAAATACCCTTTCGTCCGGGCCGACATAACCCGATTGAGGATTTGTTATTTAAGGCATCGCAGAGCACTATTGTATCGCTTGCAATTTCGAACACAATCAAGTAGGAGCCTCTGTGTATCAACTAGGTCTGGGAACATAACCTGGTGCATATAAATAGTCATAACCACGATTTGAAATAACAGAATCTATTTATAAAAATTTATTTATAATGTAGTTTTGTTTAGAATTTTCAGCTTGCGAAAGATTTACCGTACTCACAATTTAAGCAAATCAACAAAGTTGTTATAATGTAAATCATGTTAATCCAGTAATTAATCAATCAATCACATAATGTTAATTCAGCAATCAACCAATCAATCTATTTTCCAATCAATCAATCAATTAATACGTCAACCTATTGGTCTAGTAAATAACTCAATCAGTACATCGATTCAAAACTCAAGAAAACAAAGTTGTTGTTGCTCGCCTAGGGTTTCTGCCGTGTAGCTGATCCCCTCCATCTTCGTTATTGGGGAAGGGCGGAGACGAGTAGGGCCAGATCCCAGGTCTTAATAAAAATTATTAATGCACAAATTAATGAATTATTTAACAAATCAATCAGCCGCAAGGTCTTAAGCATGCAATCAATACACCTTCGAATCAATATCAGTCGTTCATCAACATTTTACCAGTGCCAAGTTCAGGCCGCCGTAATGCGTAAATTGCAATAGCTGAGCGCTAAATCGACGGAACAAAAAGTGAGGTCAAGATCAGCGCCAGTCCACTAACCAAGGAAATGATATATCATAAAAGAAATTGTAAAAAGCTAAGTGTAATATCTCTCTCCGTATCGAAGGACACTGTCAGAGAGGGACCCAAATGAGAATCGAACCCTGTGACATCCTGCATATAGAGCAGCATGTTACCGACTACGCTACCCAACCGCAGGACAATGAATTAATAAAATAAAATAAGAATCTTACCCGTGCCACGTTGAGACTACCATAGTGCGCTGCCACGTGTAGTGGTGTGAAGCCACTCTTGGTGGTGTCATTGATGTTGACCACTCTCTTGTTGCCTCCAGAGCTGGCGTCGTGTTCAGGCTGCAGCAGTAGAGTAGCGGCCCGAACGTCGTCCTTCTTAGCGGCCACGTGCAGGGCTGGTAGGCGAACCTGTAGTACAAACAAAACAATGACGGCTGCATTACGGACCTGCACTGTTTTGGATCTCGCCTTCTCTTAAGCACCTGCAGATAAAAATGCATCACAACTTACACAGAGCAACATCGGTTGCGCCACGGATCTGCACTGATTTGGATCTTACCTTGTCATTGGACCTGCAGACAAACCTGCTTAACAAATATAACAACGCCAGTTGCGTTACGGACCTGCACTGCTTTGGATTTCGCCTTATAAATTTACTCAACATATTGATTACTGGGCTACTTGAAATCTTAAACTGCCGAGAAAGCAAATCGCATTGATATTTGAAAAAGCTCAATGTTGTCTGAATTGACATTACAGCAGCGCCTCTATGACGCCTAGTATACTACGGCGCTATAAAATGTCCTCTCATTTTGTATTGTATAGGCTGCATGTAATTGTTATTCTTATAATTACCGTTATCGTACCATTAGGATTATTATGTTATTTAACTATTAATTTAGCAGTTGTTTCATAAATCAAAAAGAACTACGAACCTTATTTCGTGAGTCGTTCTCCATGAGGATAGCCACCACTCTATTATGCCCCTGCTGCAGGGCCACTGACAGTGCCGTGAACCCGTCCTCAGTGGCTAATCCCTGATTTGCTTGTTTATCCAACAACAACTTGACCACATCTGCATGATTCTCCTGGGCAGCCATATACAGAGGGGTAAACCCACTATGTGACTGAACGTTAACTCTTGCCCCTGCTTGCACCAACAGCTTTACAATCTCCTCATGCCCCGCTAGTGAAGCTATATGAAGGGCCGTGTTACCTTTCTTCGAAGCGCCGTTAACGTTTGAATGACGAGTAAGTAGTTCTGATACTATTGTAACGTGGCCTTCTTTTGCTGCAAGGTGAAGCGCGTTTAGTCCGTTAGGATTGCAGGCTTCTACGTTAGCACCTCCGCTATCGAGTAGTTCTATGACTCTATCTACGTTGCCTCCTCGAGCTGCTCGTAGTAATGCTGCGTTGCCTTCAGAGCGCGGGGCAGTGGTGGGTACGTTAGAGATAATATCTGGCCCGCCCTTGACTCTGCGTCCAGACATCTCCGATGCCATCGTCTATCTGACAGATGTATCCGACAAGTTGTGAGTCATTCTATCGTCTGTGTGTAAATTGTATCCGACATATGGTGAGTCATTCTAAAAGTCTTGTAATTTAATCTGTAGTCACATTACTGACTGCGATTGTGTGATGAGAGAGATAAATTATTTTATTCGTCGACTATTATACCTGGCTACTAGTAATCGAGTTAATTTAAGTAACCTAATTGCTTACTAGTAATTGAAGTACAATACAATACAATGAGGATTTAACGTCCGGTTCCTCACCCAAAGGCGATATCAGGGACGTCTCAAACAGACTATGCAACTGCTAAAACTACATTCGTAGCATGACTGAAGCCAAATGAGCTGCTTGGATCATAATAGCTACAAATGCCTCCCAGATACTATACTTGCATTGATTATTCTAGGATATTGTTTTGTGGTCGAGGCCTCAATCGACTCAGTTATGGATTGATGTATTGTTCATTTCCGTTCAAACCTAGCAGAGAGTATTTACTGATGTTGTAAGCCAGGAGAGTCTAACATAGCAGGGACTAATGCAACATCTCTCTCTCTCTCTCTCTTTCTCTCATTGCACTGCCCAACGGTAGATCCAAGGCTTATAACTGCTGACTTGTATGCCATATTTTCTTGGAGACAATTTTGTTCTCTGAGGGGTTTTCAGAACCAATCACTGCGTTAGTCGGCATCTACGAGACACGCGTGCAGCTTTCGATTGGGCTATTCTTATGCCTGCCTGATCCAAAAGCAACATCCGACATAGCCTACATACATTAAAGCCTAAAAATGAAGGGGGGACCAAGTAGAGGCCAAATCTATAAATATTGTGAAAGGGGGGGAGGCCCAAAGAGGGCCAAATCTATTTATTTACAATAATATGTGATAACAATGTCAACCATAAAACTATTTGGGAGGCTAGAAGAAAATTCGGGAGTCATGGCCCCCTGGTCCCGCCCTATAGAGTCGCCTGTGGATTTTTTTATACACCATGGACTTCTAAATGTCATAGCTCGTAGGCCTACTCAGTGACGGTTCTAGGCCCGGGGAAGGGGGAGCGTGACCCTAAGATTGAAATAAGATGAAACTGGATCAGTTTTGAAAGTTAGGAATCAACTCTGGCCTATGCAGGGGCGTCTATCCCTATACCTTCATGGCGCAGCCTGCGCCATTGAAAAAATTGGGGGAGGGGAGTGGAAAATGCTAGTAACTTTCTGAAATTGAGGAGGAGTGGAAAAAAGCAAGTTTTTCTTTACTCATAAAGAATTGAGAATGCAGTTTAGAAATAATATACAGTTCCACTGTAGTGACTGTACAGTGATGGATCTAGAAAATGGTGACTAAATTAAGTTTGAGGAGTGCAAATTTCTCTCGGCTCGCTTCGCTCGCTAAATTTACGCGCTTTATTCAAGATATTGCGTGCCAAGCGAGCCACATCTTTAGGCGGTCGATTCACTTTTTGTATCAGCAAATTTTTTTAGGGGGGACCTTTCGCCATAATGTTACTTGAAATTTGGGGGGGGATAGACGCCACTGGGCCTACGGTAGCCTAAACATAAATATTTTCATCAGCATGATATGGAGATTATTTTATTATCGACAGCAAAAGATTTTCTCACGATGTTTATCATTGATGGACTAATCATTAACGTCCCCGACATAGCGCTTCTGATGATACAAGCCTTTCGTCAGATGGCGAAATTGGTCGATAAATAAAAATATTATTATCTATATATACTTTTATAATAAATTTCGATTTAAATGAATATTTCCGGAAATTTGACGTTTTTCACACGTACATATTATTTTGAAGTGGGACAAGTGTTTGTACCATATGACAGAGTTGATATGTTTTGCAATTAAATAAAAATATCTAAAATTTAGTACCATACCACAATGATCGTACCAAAATGATATTGTGGTATGCTCTGTATTAGCCATTTAAAATGGAATTAAACAATTTATTTATTTATTCGTTTATCACAACACACACATCACACAAATCAATGTTGCATGAGTTATCAATATAAAGTTAGTAGGAAAACTTCTATCTTTACCACCACAGGCACCTTAGAATTATTTACACATTCTGCGATCGTTTAATTTAATGTAACATTGATATAGTTTTAACTACTTTGAAAATTAGCTAAAGAAATAATATATTTACTTAATTTATTATTCTGTCATCTGACGAATGGTTTGTTAAATGATAATTGCTAAATACAAGCCTTTTGTCAGATGGCGGAATTGGTCGCTAAATAAAAATATTATTAATATTATTTTCTATCTATGTTTTTCTAATTAATTTTGATTTAAATGAATATTCCAGGAAATTTGACGTTTTTCACGCGTAGGCCTATATATTATTTGAAGTGGGATAAGTGTTTGTGCCATAAGACAGAGTTGGTATGTTTTGCAATTTAAAAAAATATCTTAAAACCATATTATACCACAATGATCCTGCCAAATTCTTCCGAGTCATATTGTGGTATGCTCTGAACTGAAAATTTAAAATACAATAGAACAATATAAGGTTATTAGGAAAACTTCTATCTTTACCACCATACGAACCTTAGCATAATCTACACATTCTGCGATCGTTTAATTTAATGTAATATTTATATAGTTTTAACTATTTTGATAATTATCTATAGAAATAATCTATTTAATTAATTTGCTACTCCTGTCATCTGACGAATGGTTTGTTAAATAATAATTGTTACATACAACTTTCTGAGACATAGTTTAGAGTACACTATCATAAAGAGGCTGATTGATTGGTTGATTGATCATCCCTATATCTTATCGTACTACAACTCAAGACAAGAGACTTTATTTAGAGTATATTGACGTATCACAAGCATGAGTATTTAAACATCTATTACTCAAAATATTAAATCATTGTATCAATTATATGATATTGAGCGGTACGGCGACACGAATCTTAATAGAAGTATAAATATATAAAAGGACATATAATAAATCACACCAATCTACAGTTACAATATGGTACATAGAAATACAAAGAGGTTGTTTTATTATGGTTGCATGAAAAAAAATAGTAAAGCTTGGCTTGATAATAGTAATAATAATAACATTCATTGCATTGGCATACATGGCATTCCAGAGTACAAGAGATTAATTTTAAATGCTTTTTTAAATCTATACTTCTTTTTTAAGTATAGATTAAGGACGAGGCTATTCGTATAGCTGTTGGCTTTCGCTTAGGAGCTAAAACTTGTGAACCCCATATATGCCCAATTCATTGCCCATGCGAGGCACAAGTCGACGCCCTGGGACTTCACGGCCTCTCTTGCAGACGCAGTTCAGGTAGAACAAGTCG